>NQLW01000048.1:1288003-1341599 GCA_002312845.1 Kalanchoe fedtschenkoi
GGGTTTTTTTTTTTTTTTTTGCAGTGAAACCGAGAGAAGGGGATGAGAGAGAGAGTGAGAGAAAAGACCGCCAACTTTATACGGAGGTGGAAGGAAAAGATCGGGGGAGGTGAATAGGTGGATGCCACGTCACCGTCTGTGATGATTTTTGGCCACAAGTTTTGTATGTGGTCTCTCTTCTCGCTCAGATTTTCTCGGTGCACATAAATTTTGGTGCAACGAGATATTGCATTTTTTCCCTTTCAAAAGGATGTAAGCTTTCAAAAAATGACGTTATAAATGCTCCCTTTTAAAGTAATGTTATATCTGCTTTGAAATTCTAATCTTTTTCATTATTTTAAGAGCATGTACTAATTGTGATTAATGTTAAGTTTTGATTACATAGAATTATATCCCATTACAAAGACTCGTAATTACAAAGTAATAGTATTAGAGTTTAATAATTAAAGATTTTGGTTAATATCAATCAAAAAAAAAGATTTTGGTTAATAGTGCAAAAAGTAGTATTTTTATTACAATTTTTTGAAAATTTAAGACATACTTTTTTTAAGAAAATCTTGAATTAATTATGACGGTTTTTCCATTCACTAAGGTTGTGTTTGGTTTAGGGAAAATTTGGCGAAAAGGACAATTTGATGGAAAATTAGTAAAATTCATTGTTTGATTTAGATGGAAAATAGGAGGGAAAGAAAATTAGATGGAAAATTGGATGGAAAATGTGATTCTACATATATTAAATAAGTTCAATGTATCTTAAACAAATAAACATTTTTTGAACAAATTCAATGTATGAAATGATAAAATGTTAATATTTTTCTGCCTATTTTCCATAAAACTTTCATGATTATGGAAAATGAAATAGATTTCTAACAATTTTTCTTGACATTATCTTTACGAAATCAAACAAAGGAAAAATAGATGAATCTTTCAAAAATTCCATTTCTTTTAAATTTTCTCTCAAATTTTTCTTCCCACTCAATTTTCCTTAAACCAAACACAGCCTATTTTTTATTTATCCAATTTGGTAGTTTGGATTGTAAGTAGAGCAGCAATAATGATATGTAGCCCTTTTAAAAATTTTACTATTTTTTTATTATAAATCAAGAATCATCTTAAAACCTTAATGAATCTATATATATAACAGCATAGGATTTCTATTGTGACGCTCCCGAACCGGTCGGTCCGGTCCGATTAAGTTCGGTTCGGTTCGATTTAATTTAGTTCGGTTTCAAATTTTAAAAAATCATTCGGTTTATAGTTTCATATTTTAAAAAGAGATGACTAATATAATTTAGTTTAATTTTTAATTTTTTTCTAACCGAACCGTCGGGACGACGGGTGCCTTTAATCGTTCGGTTTACAGTTTCATATTTTAAAAAGGAATGACTAATAATTTGATTCGATTTTTAATTTTGTTTGAACCGAACCGTCGGAACGACGGGTACCTTTACTCGTATATAACAGAATAGAATTGGGAGCGTCGCGACGCTACCGGTCGGTTCGGTTCGGTATCAGTCGGTTCGGTTTGATTTGAAATTGATCAGTTCGGTTTGGTTAGGTTTAGTTTGGTTCAGTTTTAAATGTTAGTGGATCGGTTCGGTTTTAAATTTTTGATTTCAAATTTCAAAAAATCGATGACTAATAATTTGGTTTAATTTTTAATTTTTTTCGAACCGGACCGATCCAAATCCGTCGATTCGACGGGTACTCTGTCTTGTGTAAATCTAATAGTTTTGAATCTCAATACATATTTTATCTTGTAATTAATAAATAAATATAATATTTAATTATATATTTGACCTAAGTGATATTCACGCTTGTATATTGTCGGTTTGAATTTTTTAAAATACGTTAAAAAGACTCAAATGTGAAATTCATAAACCCTACAATTTTGAAAATTGTAAAACACTAAAATTCAAACTTTACGTAAATTTTAAAACCATTCAAAATAATATCATTTTAACTACTTGACTGTCTACTTTATTTAAAATGATAGACACGTTCAAAACTAATTTATTCATGTCTCCAATTATATATATAGTAAAAAGTAATAAACATAAATTAGATGATTTCATACATATATCACAGTTTTTGAAACCGAACTGGATTGGTCGGTTCAATCGATTAAATTGTGAATCAGCGACTGACTTGGTCTGATTTCATATAATATACCGAAATGCACTATGAACCATATTAAACCAGTCACAACCGGTCTGATCACTATGAATCGGTCGGTTTTATGAAAACCGGTTCAACAATTAAGTATCCTAATTTATTAAAATAAAACAACATTATTTAGTTATAAATATCTAATATAAATATTTTAGCAAAAAACGTTATTCATAACTGTCAATTCCGATTCAACATCTGTCCAATGACTAAAATAATAATTTTATCAATTCATGAGTGGCCATCAGATTGAGGAATTTAATTATGTTCCTGATAGAAATGTCAATTATCCATATCGAGCGACACGCAACTCATTACGACCTTTGTCGAGAATTTCGATCCAGTCAGTGGATGCCACGCCAACTTCTTCAAGAGGATTTTTTATGTTGTGGCTGGAATCTTCTAGAGGTTCAAGTTGCCATACTACATTTTCCCACTACAATTTCGTTAAGGTAAATTAGATAAATGAAATTTTACGAAAAAATTGGGAAATTTTATGTTTGAGACAAAAAAAACAAAAAACAAATCTGAAAAATAATGTAAATTAAAAAATAATTTATTATTTTTCTTTCATTTTTTTCATTCCGAATCAAATAAAAAATTAAATAAAATCCACGTAAACTTTTAACTTTCTTTTCCCTTGAATTTTTGTTAAACCGAACAAATTTCAGTGTCTCCTTAGGCTGTGTTTGGTTTAGGGAAAATTTGAAGGAAAGGAAAATTTGAGGGAAAATGAGAAGAAATCTTTTGTTTGATTTAAGAAAAATTAGGGATGGAAAACGAAATGGAAAGTTAGATGAAAAATTTGAAGGAAAATTTATTTAATTTAAAGAATGTTTTACTACTTTCTATAAAATTTTTCACTCCAAACCAAACAAAGGAAAAATAAAATGAATTTTAGGTGGAATAAATTTTCCCTCATATTTTACTTTCCTTACAATTTTCCTCAAACCAAACACAGCCTTAGAGTATCCTTCTTTATCAGAAAACAAATTTTTTAGGCTATTATAATAATTAAAAATCGCTCTTTACTTGTCTTCCAATTTCAATGTTTTCAAAAGTCACAGTGATTGTGTTGAATTATTATGTAGTACTTTTTAAATCCCATTAAATTTTGGTTGAGATAAAGTTCACTTTAAGGAGACATTATTGTCGAGAAAAGTTGAACAGACAACATGTTTGTGTTGCACTTTCGGTTCGTGTTTGGTTAATATATCAGATTAGTCTGGGTGTCATTATTTATTCATAATTAGGTCACATGAGTACTAATCCATCGTTGGAAAAATATGTCTTAATTTATCATATGATTTCCTCAAATATTATATGAAAAATATCTCTACCAATCCCGACCCATGTTTATTTATAAATTATTAATTTATGCCAGTCCAATCTAATCAGCTGACAAAGCTAAAGCGTGACCTGTCATTTATGATCTATAAATTTTTAACGGAACTCCATTAATCATACGCACTTCTTCTTCTTCTTTTTTTAATTAGAAAATGAAATTTTCAAGAAGATAAATATAAATAATATTGTAGAACCTACAATCTCAATTATCAAATACAAATATCATAATTCATGTCTATTTTTTACAAAAGAATTTTTGGGTGAAAATATAGTACCAAATGAGGCAATACTTTGAACCAAGAGTTGAAAGATTCCACAAAGGAAAGTGAGTAGGTGTCAAACTTACATTTTTAGAGAATGAATTTCTATATTATATATTTAAATTGGTCAAATTTATATATTTTTTAAATATTTAAATCATATTTTAAGAATACAATATTTGAAAATGATCATATTTACAGTACTAAATTACAACATTTAATACGGCCGTATGAATTACTCACGTTGACATACATGTAACACCGCTACGAATAGAGAAATGCTCACATAAGTAAGCCTATAGTTTCCCTCGCATCCTTGACCTCTTGAAGAGATAATAACCTAAATCAACTCAACTTAAATCCATTCTATAAGGCTGTGTTTGGTTTAAGAAAAATTTGAGGGAAAGGAAAATTTGAGAGAAAATTAGATGGAATTCCTTGTTTGGTTTAGGAAAAATTGAAGATGGAAAACTAAATGGAAAGTTAGATGAAAAATTTGTTTAATTTAAAGTTTTACTATTTTCCACAAAATTTTCCACTCCAAACCAAATAAAAAAAAGATGAATTTTACGAGAAATTCATTTTCCCTCGTATCTTTCTTTCCATTTAACTTTCCTCAAACCAAACAAGCCTAAGAGAACAATACAAAATAAGTTACATAATTCCTAAACACAATATGGTTGTTGGCTTTTGACCTTTTCCATGACTTCACTCCATGCACTATATGTGAAAAAACATGTAAAAATATGGACTACAATAGATTCAAAAGTCATGATATAATTTTCTTTTTACTATTTTGAAGAAAATATGTTTTGAAGTTGATGTATATTTAGCTATTTGTAAATCCAACCACTAGAAAATTTAGGCTGATTGTAAATCAATTGTGACCACTAATTGTTAGGGTAGGCCCCCATCAAACTTGTTATAAATTCTTAATGGAGGTGTGGTTGTCGTAATAGAATGAATTAAAATGTGTTTATATTCAGCGCATAATGGCTTATTAAGAACCAATTATGATTGGTTGGTTAAATAGGTTTTTGGCTTACAACTAGTGGAGTACTCCATCTGTTCTTTTACATGTCATTTGAGATTTTTTTTGTCCATTTTTATTTGTCACTTAACAATTTTCTATGCATATTTAATATAAACAATTATCTTAAAACATCAAACATTAATCACTTCTTTATCATAATAAATAAAAAAAATCATTCATCACCAGTAATAATATATCAATTTTACTTTTTGTACGATTTAAAAAAAAATATCAACCACTCACTCATTAAATTTGTTCAACCGCTAGCATTATCTTCAACTTAATCTATTCAAATTAATCTTAAACAAAATGTATTAGAGGACGAAAGGAGTATAAGATTAAGCACAATCCAAAAAAAGGGTACAAATCGAATACCATGGTCTTTCACATATAATGTTAATTCACACCATTGGTTGACAGAATCATCATCGTCTTTAGCTAGTCAAATTTATTTGTGGGTCATCTTAGTTGTGTCAATTGCACAATTCACTCAAATAATTGTTCCTGGCCAACATTCAAATAGAAAATTTAAGAAAAAGACAGTTTGTTTTTCATCATCAATTACAATATTTACGCACCCTAATTCAGTAACTCGAGTAAACTTAGTTGAATTCGTTTATGTGCTCTTTTCACTCCAATTTCTTTCTTTAATTTTATACTAGCCAACTTGTCAATAAGAAACATATTTTTTTATTTCAGATAGCTTCACGTTTTATGTCACTTCTTGAATATCGTGCATTGTCTTTAACGACATTAAATTGGGATTCGCCAAACATCAATGTAATAGGCGATGAGTTCGGTTGTTAGTGTCTGTCTCTCCATCTGCTTTCTTTATGGCTCTCGACTTATATTCTAACAAAGATTCGTACAACTTCTTCGTGTGAAAATAGTTCATGTATATTTTTTAATAAATAAAAAAAATGTGAAAATAGTTCATGTATATTTTTTAATAAATAAAAAAAATAAAACATACTAACGTGGTATTGTTGGTTGATCAACATCATTTACACAGGATTTGATAGTTTTAGAATCAGTTAGTCTTAAATAAATAAAACATTTATATCTTAAAACAAATAATTCATTCCATTGCCGGGAATTGAACCCGGGTCTCCTGGGTGAAAGCCAGATATCCTAACCACTGGACGACAATGGATTATTATTAAACTTGCTTCTAAAATGCAATTAGAACAATACCACAATGCATTATTGCTAAAGGATAATTAGCTCATTACTAATGCGACTTGTATATACAAGAGGGGTTCTCATGTGAACATCTTTACTATGTTTTTCTTCTCCTCCACGATATATGCGATAGCAACAAAAAAGTAAAAAAAACATGTGTGCATTATTAAGGGCTAAAGTTCTTAGATGGCTTCAAAATGCGAGGAAGGACTCGCTAGGAACTTTAACACTAATCTTTGTGGCTTTGTTGGGCAGCGGAAAATGAAGGATTTGGAAAACAATAAATTGAAATAACAGTAAGAAATTAAAATTATTTAAAATATTTTTACATATAAAAATAAAAATGAAAGAATATAAAAAATATGAGGGCACCTGACTTTTCTTTCAAATTCACCCCAAATCGGGTGGAAAAAAATGTTTCATCCCTCCAAATCATCCCACCTCCTTCGGTAAACAAAAAATCGAAAACAACTCCATTCTCTCTTCTCCTTCCCTTTCGCTCTAATTTCACACTCGGAGTGTTAAGTCATTCTCTATTCATTTAAACATGCTGTTTATTTTATATTTGATTTTTTTATCGGATTAGAATTAGGTTTTATTTTGTTGAAATGAAGTTGAATTAAATTGAGTTGAAGTTGAGTCCTACAAAATACCACACAAAATAAAAGATAGAGATTGTTAAACAAATGGAGGAACAATGCTAAAACATTCTTTATGTTAAGTACATTTTCCTTCCTATTTTTCATTTAATTTTTATATAAACTTTTCTTCTCATTTTCTCACATTTTCTTCTTCTTATTTTTCATCAAATTTTCCTCTCTATCAAATTTTCTCTAAACCAAACACTGCCTTGCGGTCTTATGATGACTCCTCTACACAGGGAAATCACATCACTTCATTAAGCACCACCACAATATGCTTATTTAGTTTTCTTGTTTGCTACTCATTTGACACAAAGTAAAAGCTCTAGCCTGCCACAGAATCCCGAAGTCATATGTTCATCATGAATCACAGCTGATAAAATGCAAACCATTCTGACATATTGGTGCCCCAAATAGCACTCATCATCTAATGGGTACCCAGAAAAAAATTTCTGATATTTCCAAGAATAAGGGAGCTCAGCTCATTCATGAAATGGACGTTTACGGTTCCAGACTATGCTGGATCAACAATGGATGTCTAATTTCTGAAGTGTGAAAGTCAGCACAGAGCTCAATCAACTTGAACTGGAGGACTATTTGGGTGATTACTAGTTCACTCTCACCTTAAGGAAAGTGTTCAAGGCCTCGTAGTTTCAACGCACTTACGCTTGCTAAAATTATGATAAATCCGACTCAAAGGACCAACATGAATCAGCCTGAGAACATACTCAGTCATCTTGTTTACTACTGGAAACTATTTGCAGGGTCCATTGATTCGCTTTGAGGTAGACTCTGGCTTCAATAGGTGTAAATTGATTAGCTACATACCCTTCGATGCAAGTTTTAATAGTCTAGTTTACTTCCCCTTTCATCAATTCAGACTTTGCCTTTTTCAATATTCATCCCACATCGACGCGAAGACGTAAGGACTAAAAGAAGCACTGCTACAAAGACTTGTTACTTCGACAAAACTTAGCATCTTTGCGCTTGGGGCAATGACGCAGCTAGTGAGGTACTAACCGAGGCGCGTCAATTGCTGGTTGAAAACTATTTCCAAACCCCCTCATTGGTCTGGGCTTGACCTGGACCTTTGAGAATTTCTGGAAGGGCTCCCTTAACAAGGGTAAAGCCCTACAGTTCAATACAAAATTTTCTTGATACTGCCACTGATTCAGCAAATCAAGTTACTAGTTTTCATTGTATAAGAGTTCAGCAGTGTAGTGGTTAAATCTTACATATTAAAGTGAAAAAAAAAATTATGGGGGGAGGCTGGCGATTGGAGCCGGGGCAGGCGCAGGGGAAGCAGGCGAAGTTTCTGTGATGTTGCTCTGCGTGATCAGCCCGAGTTTGCTCAGTAACTCCTTAGCCACAATCTCGTTAGCCCTGTCAGTCGGGTGGTACTCGTCCCAGAACACGTACTTGCTCCTGTCTCGACAAAGCGTCGAGGCTGGCGTGCATGTTATGGCCGGCCTTACGCCGCCAAACGTGCAGCATGGCGCGTTTGAATTATTAAACCCTGCAACGAGCAAGCAAGCACACATGAATTCCGTATCCAAAACTAAAAATAAAAATGTTAGTAAAACCATGATTTTGTTATGGTTACCGTGTTTTTCTGGATTGGATATCATGTCGTAGACAATGTCATAAACATCTCCAAATATGAAGCTCGAATTCGGAAGCTGTTTGGACAGGCGGTTCAGCAGCTTGATCCCAGCCTGGTTGAATTTCTGAGAGAGAACGTTGGCCTTGTATCGACACTCTCCTGAAAGGCTCAGTACTCTCTGCAGCGGGATGCATCCCAGCGGCCCCAGTCCGAAGACCATCACCCGCCTCGCCCCCAGTTCGTGCAATCTCTGCCCAAACAAAAGTTAAAGAGACAGAGTTAACGAGCTCAACTGTGAAAAAAGTGATGAAAATGTAGTAGTCTTGGAAATGCTAGCAGACCCTGAGTTGCATTTCGAACGTTCTGGAAATGTACTTGATGAACTGCTCGTCGTTATACTTCCACGAGTCGTTGTAGACTGGGAAGAGGTAGTTGTTGATGAAGTCATTGCTGCCAGACGCGACGATGTATTTCGATTCTTGAAAGAACTTCTCTGCTTCTGCTGCACCGATTTTGGCTCTGATCAGCTCCTGCGTGCCTTCGAATAGCTCGATCTGTTTCCACAATGAAAATCTCTGAATCTGCACGCGATCATAAGAGGTCACCGTAATATTTCCAAGCAATGAAAAGATAGACATCGTCTTGAACAAATGATGCAAAATGAAATCAAGCAAGTGACATACAAATAGAGTTCCAGATTCATTCAAAATGCCACCTCCTCCGGAAGCATAATTCACTCCATTTTCGAGTATGGTGTCCTCCGTCAAGTCTGGGTCCAGAACTGGCGGTGGCCTAGGATACCCCAGCTCGTCACCTGAAGCAGCCATTCAAGAAAATCAACTTCATTTCAAGACTCATAACTCTTATAAACAGGATAGAAACAAAGAAGATAAATTTGTGCACAAAGGCAAGTGAACCTAGAATGTCTGCAACAGTGCGTCCGTTACAAAACCTTCCGGTGGGGATCCCGTTGCCAAAATCGATCCCGTACCAAGGCAGGCTCGCCTTGGCCAAGCTCTTGGGTAGCCTGGCATTGTTCCCGACTTCGGACAACGAGTCCCCGAAGATGAACTGCACCACTTTACCGCCCTCACATACTCCTGCCACTGTAAACGTTGCCACCAATATCACCACCAACGTTGTCCCAAGCTTCATTTTTTAGCCCTGCTTGAGCTCCGATCGTGTTCTGTTTTTCCCGATGAACTTCCACAGTAAACACAGATGTATGGAATGTTAGTTCATGAGGTTTTTTTATGGAGGGAAAGCTATCAGAAGAGGTTGTTTAAAGAAGGAGATTTGAGCATGATGTTCAAACCTAATCACACCAACTTTCATTCGATTGTTTAATCTAAGATTTTACGGTAAGCCAGGGAGGGCATTACACTTAAGTTGTGTGCTGCAGAAATTGTGGGAGTGTTCTTCAGATCAAATAAGCAAGTCTTGCTTTTCCTGAATGATCATTTGAAAGTGTTCTCTTTAAGAATTGCCCAACATTTGAGTAACCAAACATCAAATGACCCAACAGACAAGTTACAGTCATTTATTATTTTTTGTAACCGTTCATGTTGAATATTAATAAATTTAATATTAGATTATATCAATTTTATCTCATAAATAATTAATTTAATAATTCAATATAAATTGTATTTTTTTCTTCACGAATCGATGTAAGAGTATTTTACTCTTACTCAACATATTAATCAGCCCTTTATATAAAAACAATAACAATATTTAAATAATAATAATAATAGATGGATTTTTTGTAAATACTACTACTAGAAGTTTCGTTTTTTTATTATGTGGACCAAAGCAATCATAGCAGTATGAATACTCCAAATCAAACTGGGCCAGGCCAAGCCCAACTATTTTTTTTTCTACATGAGCAGCTCAAGCCCAACTGACAATTTGAGCAACCAAACATACCCTAAGATTCCCAGCACAAACGAGAAAGATGCGCTCCACAAAATCGGACACGTCCAAAACGCTGCATTAAATGAACTAACGGCTGATACTTTCTCAATTCAAGATCGACGGCTCTCGCGCGCCGTATATAATTAAGCTCACACACATTTGATCTGCTGATGTAAGAAGCTGACTCCGTTGTTTCGAAGCCTCTCTGCGGAACAACCGAGGCAAGCACTATTTCATCTCACTTTCCATTCATTTGCGCGAGCATTTTCTGGTAATTTATTTATGTTAAATTCGTTGTTTTCGTTATCTTTTTTAGTGTAGTCAAGATTCGAAATTTGAAGTGTCGCCAGCGATTTTGCGGGGTTTTTCCTGATAATTTGTTTTAACTTGTTTGCTGTTTGTGTGTAAGAGTTGATCGTAGTGGCTTTGGAGTTTATTTATGTGGATTTCTTAAACTGCTGCTGGGTGTTTCAGATCTGATTCGTATTGCTTTTCTTGGATTTGGTTGAATTTTGAGTAATTAATGCGATCTGCTAAGTCGAATTTGGATTTGGAAAGAACAGTATTGAGTTTTATATTTTACTGGCTGGGTTGAGTTTAGCAAGGCACTGCATGAAAATTGAGTTTTGGTTTTGAAGTAGGAAATTTGAGTGATGGGGTACACTCTAATATAACGTTCGTAAAGTGTTTGATGAAATGATTGACAGAAACAACATTCATCAGACCTTGGGGAAAAATTTAGCATATTGATCTAATAACCAGAGTCCATATATTAGTGTATACTGTTGGGCACAGAAGGGTTTAATAGAATCCTCCTCCTCAATATGTAGTCTTTTACTAGTGATCCAAGAATTTGTTTCCAGGTTTAGTCTTGATTTATGTGTTGTGTTTTCTGACTGCTTTTGCTTTATTTTAGTTGAGTTAGCATCTATTACTGTCAGGCCTTATTTTTGACATGTCTTATGATCGATTTTGTAGTTCATGATGGCTGCTGCAGTTGGAACCACTCTCTCGGTTGGATCAGCCATTTCTGCTGGTTGCAAGCCAGGCCCAGTTACGCTGCAAAAGACAATGGGAGTGAAGCTTAACTCTGCGTCACGCCTTAGCTGTTTCAGCGGCCTGAAAGCTATTTCATCTGTTAGTGGGGGGCAAGAGGCTTCCTTTTTGGGCAGTGGAAGTCTTGCTGCTATTCAAAGATCATTCGTGGCAAAAGCTGGGGAGCGAAACCAGAGGTCATACATGCAGTTGCAGAGTCAAGCATCCTTCAAAGTAGCAGTTCTTGGAGCAGCTGGTGGTATTGGACAGCCACTAGCTCTTCTGATTAAGATGTCTCCTCTGGTTTCCGCACTTCACCTTTATGATATAGCCAATGTTAAAGGTGTTGCTGCCGACCTCAGTCACTGCAACACACCTTCTCAGGTTCTGGATTTCACTGGACCATCTGAGTTGGCTAGTGCGTTGAAAGGTGTGAATGTGGTTGTTATACCTGCGGGAGTTCCAAGAAAGCCTGGTATGACCCGCGATGATCTTTTCAGCATCAATGCTGGGATAGTGAAGAACCTGGTGGAGGCTGCTGCTGACAATTGCCCCGATGCCTTTATCCACATCATTAGTAATCCGATTAACTCGACAGTCCCAATCGCGGCCGAAGTTCTGAAGAAAAAAGGTGTTTATGATCCAAAGAAGCTCTTTGGTGTCACAACTCTTGATGTGGTTAGGGCCAACACATTCGTCGCCCAAAAAAAGAATCTGAAGCTCATCGACGTGGACGTACCTGTTATCGGAGGACATGCTGGAATGACTATCCTGCCCCTCCTATCAAAGACGAGGCCATCAGTGACTTTTACTGATGAAGAAGTGCAAGAGTTAACGGTCAGGATCCAGAATGCAGGGACAGAAGTCGTGGAAGCAAAGGCTGGTGATGGCTCAGCTACTCTATCAATGGCATATGCTGCTGCTAGATTTGTCGAGTCATCGCTCCGTGCCCTTGATGGAGACACCGATGTCTACGAGTGCACCTACATTGAATCGGATGTGACTGATCTCCCATTTTTTGCATCAAGAGTCAAGCTTGGCAAGAAGGGTGTTGAAGCTGTGATAACCAAGGACCTTCAAGGACTGAGCGAGTACGAAGAAAAGGCCCTGGAAACTCTTAAGGCGGAACTCAAAGGAAGCATTGAGAAAGGCATTGCATTCGCAAATAAGCAACCAGTAGCTGTTGCCTGAAGGGCACCAGCATCACATCGCCAAATCAGCTAAGAAATAAACCATTAGAATGCAGTGCGGCAGACAAATTGTTCTCTCTGAGATTCAGCAGCATGTTATCTTCATTTCCGTTCTGACTTCTTTACCTTGGTTTTCCCAGAACTTCATCCTTTCCCAGGTAAATCAGGAATTCAAAGTATCTATTTGTAGCTGGTTTTGATGTCCCTGTTTTTCATAATGATATTATAATTCATTGAGGGAGCATATTTGGTAGTGGAAAAGCTGGCATCTTTATTTGACTGACATCTGTGTTTGCAATCTGGTTGCTGGATACTGATGAAGATCTAATCTTATTCTCAGTTTTGAGACAGAAGCTATAACAACATCAAAAGCTTAAAAAAGTCAGAACAGCAAGCTGTTGCTGTCTGATGAAGAGAAGCAATCAGAGAGCAGAGACCTCATCTCATCATCCTCTTCATCTTCAAGATACTTGATTCCACTGTAACTAGAGCTCAAACTGGTGGTGCAGCTGCGGCTGCCTCCACATCGAAACGAGTAGTTCCACTGAGCAGAAGACCCTCCATTGTTGCTTGCTCCACCGCTTCCAACCATCTTCCTCTTCTTGTAATTGGCTTTGAAACAGGCCTGCCTGAGCTTCTTAGTCTTGTCCTCAAGTTGCATGTCCGGTAGCTCCTCCATCATCTTCCTCTCCCTCTCCAGCACCTCCACTGCCATCTTCAGCTTCTCATCGCTCCCCTCACCTTCATCCCTCCCCAGCTCCTGCATTCAAATACAACATGCGACCTGATTGTAGAAACTGGTTTGGATGATCAGCAACAAGCGAGTCCTCAGTGCACGTACCTGAACATTGGTGATGAGAGTTTGGAGGCTCATGAGCTTGCGGTGAGGCCAGCGGCGGATACCCAGTTCGCGGCAACGCTTTTTCAGCAACGTCAACCCAATGTTAAGCTCCTTGGCAGCCTGAGTGATGGGCATATAGAAGTACTGAGAGATCATCTTCCGGGTCAGCACCTTGGAGCTTCTAATCTGTTCCTCTTTAACCTTCCTAGCCCTCTTCTTCCCCGGAGCCTCAACATCTCTAATCTCATTCTCATCGCTCACCACAACATCCTCTTGCTGCTGCAGATAGAGATTCTGATGCTGAAGCTGATTGTTCCATACCACGGCTCCAAGCTCATTGTTGTCAGCCACATGACCAGTAAGCATCTTGGTCTCTGGAACATGTTCGCAAATATAAGAAAATGAAGACTTTCAAGACCCAAGATTGAGGCTTTCATTTTGACTAAAGCTGAGGATGGGTGTATGACAAACCTTGAGACAGATACAGGTTTGGTAAAGCATAAGCATCCATGAATGATTGACAGTGGATTGGAGTATTGTGATGATCCATCATTGGTAAACCCTCATCTTTTGTTGGAAGAGGGTCCAGGAAGCTCTCATGAGCTGCCAGGCCATAATCCCACTCCAGCATGGGGAACCCACTTCACCAAAAACCACAAATCAAAGTCAGAGCCTGAAGTCCACAAACCAAATAGGGTCTATCAAGATCATCAGGCTTACCTGAAATCAGCGGAGAATGGGAGCAATGCCTGATCTTTGCTGATCACATCATTGAACCCAGAAATGAACTCTGGCCACCCTCCTGCTGCCATTGCAATGGTATACGTACACTGGTTTTCTGAGCTTTAAATTCAATGGAATGGTGAATGTGAAAGGTTGTGATCTTCATAGTGTTGTTCATTTATGTGAAGGCAAGTGAAGAGATGAAGATGATTGAATATGAAGATGATGATGATGGCTTCGAGATAGAGCGTAGTCATTAGTGAGGAATGTAAGTAATAATTGGGTCTTAAATCCATCCACCATTTACTAAAACAGGCCACTCGGGACTTTTAGTTTCACATTTTTTGTGCAATTTTTTTTTACTATATGGTCTTCAGAACAATTCTATTCGAATATTAGTTTTGATGTAAGTCGATTATTGAAGGGTAATGTAGGTACTTCTTCATGGATGCATCATGCATGAGGTCGCGTTTGGAGCTAAAATGAGGTCAAGGTGGATTGAAACAAGGTTAGAATATGATGGTCATTAAAGTTGAAACAAAATCTTGGTTGGGTATTAATCACTAATCTAATTTTGTGCTTTGGGAGATGTACTTGGTAGAAATGTTAAGAGCCTTGTGTTAATGTATGGATTTAGTGTTTTGTGAATTAGTTATCATTAGTTATGAGTGAAGAAGTTTAATGCATGATTTAATCTGAGGATTTTTATAACTGAGTTATTAATGGCTGAATTGTTAATAATATTATTGGCATTCATCATTTGAGTGAGAAATGCTATGCATCAACTTAATGCTATGAGTACTTCTTCAAACTTGAGGTGTGAAGTAATCAATCTTCTTGACTTAGTTCAGTATTGAAACAACTATTTTTGGAGAAAACTCAAAACATTTAATATAATTTCCTAGTAGATGCATTTAAGTAAAAAATCATTCTTGGGCAAATCATGAACAAATTACGTGTCGTATGACTTTTCAACATTACACGAAACTGATTCATTTGTGGACATGGATCATAGGTGATTTACTACTACAATTAAATATCTCAATGTTGAAAACAGAGGCATCAATCAGACAAAAGATGGCACATAGTCAAGGCTAATTGTTTCAGAGTAAACATAAGCTCATCATATTAGCTTGCCAGCTCCAGTCTTGGTTGAAGGAGTGAAACAGCCTCTTAATGTCTCTGTTTGCCGCCACGCCTACCACGCCCACGCCCGCAGAAGCCACCACCCCCTCTTCCACCTAACGCTTTGTTGACCTCAGGCCTCCCTTTCATGTTCTCTGGTAAAGGCAGAATGTGATCAACACATTTTCTGAAGCTGAAGTCATCAGAGGACTCGTCTTCCCTGATGAGGAAAAAGCAGCGGCTTTTCCACATTGGATGGTATCGGACTTGGAAAGATTTGATGCCAACACCAATTTTTCTATCAGCTTCAGTATGCCCTTTTTTGAGTAAATCCAACAAGCCCATTTGCTCATACTGCCATTATAACATATATATATATATAAGTTTCATCATAAGCCAAATATACATTTAAAACATGATGAAAAGTCATTCTCTCCGCTATTCTAGATGAACACATATCAAGTAAGCTTACTACATCTGCAAATATGCCTACAACTGTCATAAAATGTTAATTCCACATCTTATACCACTAAAGACGGGAACACTAGCATTTCAGAAAGCACCATCTTCTAAAACACACTGATAATCCCAGCAAAAGGCATACTGACCAGCACAATGATGAACGAGAATAGCACAAAGAATTATTAAGCCAGTATAAAACAAGGAATCGTCGCACATATAATTCAAAATTGTAACTGACGAATCACGAGTCTTAAATCTTCCACACTCAAACTCTAATATATTGAAAACAAAAGCTCAACAGTTTCCCATCACATGATCATAGAACACTCGTAATTGGTCGAGGTAAAGTGCTTAGTATAGACCACTTTATGCACTGTGACAGTGTAACTAATGTAATGCTCAACAAAAGAGCAATAATGCCAAACGAGCAGAGAAGTGATAGCACCTAAAATTTTCATGTTTACAAGTCTAAGACAGATGAGGGTAAGATACACAAGAGATGTTAGGGTTCAATAAGATGTCAATTGCATTGCAAACTATTGACAGCCCAACCAGCCTGAAACTTTTCACCCATATATTCAGTTACAGAACTTATTTAAGCTGAAGGATGAGCAGTGCATGAGCCATGAAGCATCTTTAAAGAATTCAACCCACTTTTCAAATCAATAATTTATATTCAATCTTGAACTAGCCTTTAAGATGAAACATAGAGCTTAAGAAACCAAGGATCGCCCCATGAAAAAAATGCAAAAATTAATAATAAATATGTCATGACAAAAAGAAAGAGTGAAGTTGAAACCTTGTTAAGGTTGAGATTAGGCGGCCAGAAATGCAGAATCTTGAAAAAGTAGTCAAACATCTCCACCGACGATACGAACGTCTTCGGCCCCAATTTCACCTCGCTCGCCACATTTCCTCCATCACCTCCCTCCTTCCTCTCCTCCCCGTCCAACTCCTCCAGCCTCTCTTCCTCAACCGACTTCTCCGCCTTCGGCTTCTTCGCCTCATTTTCATCCTTCTCTCCTTCATCCTCATTCGCCCGCTTCAGCGACTTGGACTCGCCATTCTCCGCCGAGTCAGCACCGTTCGTTTCCGCGCCAACAGCGTCCTCCTTCTGAGCCGTTTCCAACTCCATATCCTCCGCGATCAGCTCGGAGGCGTCTTGGGCCGCTGCTGTTGCTGATGTTTCCTCCTCCATCGATCGGTGACAAATTGCAGAAGCGCTTAAACCCTAGAGAGCGCGACAGCGTCTTCTGGTAAATTACGGTAGTTGCTTACGATGTGCTTTTTGCGAAGAAGTTGCCGTCTGGCAGTCTGGGCCTGTTATTAGGCCTAAAACGCTGCGCCTTAAAAGGCCGGCCCAAGATTATCAAAATGACACACAAGTTCCTTATTTATATAACCACGCTTGAAGATATTTTTCAAAATTTGAATATAAGATTCACCAGCAAAACTAAAAGAACAAAATATTAAATCTTTACCCCCAAAAAAAAAATCCCGTATAAATTAAAAATATATAGAACTTAGAGTTTTAGGTTTTAATAATTTTAAAATTTAGAACTATTAGGATTTTAAAGTTTCAGAATTCACTACCAATAACAGAATAAACGATTTTATTCATTCTTATTAATATTGTCATTTGTTGCCATGAAAATATTATAAAATTAAACTATGCGTTGTTAAGAAACATAAATTAAACTTAACTGAGTTGATTGTGCGCTTGTTATTCACTTTGAAGGTCATAGGGTTGAATACCTATAGCTACCCAATTTATTTTTAATATGGTATGTGATCTAAACTATGGGTCATAGACTGACTGAATTGGAGGCTTTAATTGAGTAGATTGGAGGTCTTAATTGGTTGGAGGCCCGGTGCAAGTCGCACTTGTACCTGTGTTAGTCAGGGCCTTGTCTCCGTACATACTAAATTGAAATAAGTACATGTCATCGAGGACTCTGTATTAAATTTATGGGTAAATTGGATATGAAGTGATACATCATAATCGTTAGGTAAGAGATCAGCTAAAAAATATTATTTTCTTTTTTTTGTTTTAGAGATTTTAGGGTTCTAGCCTGTTAGAGTGTTACAATTACAGTTATAGGGTTTCGGAGATTTAGTTTTTAAAATTTTAAGGTTTGGTGATTTTAGGGGTTTCTAGGGATTATATACACTTGGTTTAGAGTTTTTAGATTTTAGGATTTTAAGTTTAGATTTTTAGGTTTTTTAAGTTTTATTGTATTTAGAACTATGTCATAAATATCTTAAAACCTTAAAATGAAAAAAACAACAAAATTATGTTGTTTTCCCCGATTCCTTACATAATTTCTATAAAGTGTAACATTATATTCGATAACCTCTGAATTTATATGGAGAAATAACAATACGTACACAATGATAAATAACACGTTACAAATGAAACAACAGGCTTCCAGGAAAAAAAAATCCCAAAAAGAATAGGAAGAAATGCAACAACAAATATAATAAATAAAAGATTCTGATCTGTACAAATTTAGATTGGGAAATAGAAATATAAATTACATATTGAATATCTTGATAATCTTAAATATTATTCTTGGAAAAATACATTTTCACTTTATATTCATATTGCGTAACTCTGCGTGACATTGTTACCAATTGCATAAGTAAGTAGCTTATAAGTTAAAAGCATGGGATTTAGGGCATCCTATTGAAGCTTTGTTGTGAGTTTCGTGTCAGAATTCAGAGTGCTTCGTTTCAATGTGGAAATAGGTTCATGTGCTTCTGACATCGAAGCACTTCGTTTGCACGAAGCAGTTTATAAAAAGATTAACTACCACACTCTAGAAATGGAAGCGTGGTAATAGATATATTAAATATTCAGGATAATCTATTACCACGCTTCCAACTTTGAAGCTTGTTAAAAGGATATGGTGAATATTTAATAGGTATATTAGAAGCGTGGTAATAGATATATTAAATATTCACCATATCCTTTTATCACTCTTCCAACTGTGAAGCGTGGTAATAAATATATATTAAATATTTATCTTAATATATTACCACGCTTCCAACTATGAAGCGTGGTAATATGTATATTCTAAATAATTAATGTATATCAATTACCACACTTCCAATTATGAAACGTGGTAATTGGTATTTATGTAAAATAATAAAAAATAAAAAATTGATATTGATAAATGTCAAGAAAAAATAATATGAATTAATAATTACAAATAATTAATTATTTAATAAATTTAAGAATTTTGTAATCAATATAATATGAGACATTAGAAAAATGTATAATGTGACATGTGAGTTCATGCGCAGAAATTTGAAAAGTTTGTTCCAATGTGGATGTAAATTTGTGAAAAGAAAATTCATGACAAAATTGAGTTGACATGATACAAATCTGATATGTCATGACACAAACCTCATTTTTGGTTTGTTTTAATGGGGATGCGACCAAATTTGTGTTTATGCAGCTAGAAATTTATCAGAATTCAGTGACAAGTTTTTTTCACTCCGGTAGACCATTGTATAAATAACGTTTGCAGTAACCTTGCTATTTGCTGTCTCTGTGTTGGATTGTTTGGCTTACATCTAGTGGAATGCATCATTATATTCAAGAGTAGAAGATTTGGGTATATGACAATGTTACCCCCAAGGGAGGTAATGGCATTAAAGCTAGCTAGGTAGATGAATTTTGAAAATGGATTTGATTTTGCATAATATATATTATTTAAATTTTGGAGAAAAACCCAAAAGAGGTATTGAACTATCACCGCTTACCCATTTGCGGTCAGAACTACCACAATTTTCAAAAAGGGTGCAATGAAAAAAAAATTGGACTGATTTTCTAAAATAAAATTCACCATTACATTCCAAAACTAATATTGTCACAAGACTTAAATTTGTGTGTGAAAATTACGTCGTTTGGTTATCAAAAGACGTCATTTTCGTTATGTGTGCAAAACGATATAATTTATTTTGATAACCAAACGACGTAATTTTCACACACAAATCTAAGTCTTATAATAATATTAGTTTAGAAATGTAATGGTAAATTTTATTTTAGAAAATCAGTCCAATTTTTTTTTCATCGCACCCTTTTTGAAAATCATGGTAGTTCTGACCGCAATTATGTAAGTGATGGTAGTTCAGGGCCCATTTTGAGTTTTATCCCTTAAATTTTTAATGTACTACATTCGAACATAAAAATGAATATAATAATAATTTAAATTTAAATGAAAATAGTGAAAAATAGATTAACATATATATTTTTTTATGGTCAGAGGCCGCACACCCCTCCACCTTGAGGGCGAAGCTTATATTCACTGCGTGCCAACACACACTCACCTCCAGCATATCTAAGCGTAAATGCGATACCACCAAAACTCGAACCCATGATCTAGGTGTTGGCAACCACCAGACCATTAGGCCAATACCTTGTTGGTTAACATATATTTCCTTACATTAAAATAATAATTATACACTTATTTGCAATAGTATGACATAAAAAATAAGATAAATTACAAATACATTATCTGTACTTTCACCTAATTTCAAATCAGGTACCGTACTTTGTAATTTTTCAATTCAATTACTCTAAGACTAATTTTGAAACAAAAAACACTACAATTCATGGAATTTAGTACACCAACACTATAAATCATATAATCTATTGCATGATAATGATAATGAGAATCCACATTATAATTATAGTCTTTGTTAAAATAACTAAGCTTCTATTTAATGAAATTAATTATATATAAAAATACTGATCATTTTTGTACTTCCCCAATTTATTTAAAAACTAGTTATCTGAATTCCATTTCCTGTTCGAGTCTCTTTCTTGCCGTGCCTTAGGGGTCACAAGAAACCAGGTTTATATAAGGAGCAGATCCAATACAAATAATCCCAAATCACGTACGTTGCTGTCTCTTTGCCGCATCAGTTGAGACTCGGAGGGTGGCTGCCCTACCCAAGCTTGCTTTGCCTCCACACCATTCCATTACAAGTGGTCCCAAATTACGTACGACGTTGCCGTGTCTTTGCCGCACCAGTTGGAAGAAATCACGGCTGCATGCCTTCACACCGAT
Source organism: Kalanchoe fedtschenkoi (assembly GCA_002312845.1). NCBI lineage: Eukaryota > Viridiplantae > Streptophyta > Magnoliopsida > Saxifragales > Crassulaceae > Kalanchoe > Kalanchoe fedtschenkoi. The sequence goes on from NQLW01000048.1 coordinate 1,308,604, forward strand.
CCTCACGGCAAGCTCGGCCACTCTCTCACTGGTCGACTTTAATTTATCTGAGACTAATCAATCTAACATACAAACAAAATGAGAACAAGCAGCCTGAGACCCTCCTTACCAGTTAGTCACACCTTATATAAGTACGCGTAATTTCCTCATTCTCCATTACTCATTGCAATCAAATATGACTCTACAACTCAAACTAAACCATCTCCACCTATATCTCGCTCTTCTATCTCTTCTCGCATTTTGCTCAATTATCTCTAGGAGCTCCACTGAGTTTGATTTTAACCCTGGCGTGGGTTGCATCGAACATGAAAGACGAGCCCTCTTGCAAATCAAGGCTGCTTTTACCGATCCCGCCGGCCACCTTTCTTCATGGACTGGTCAAGACTGCTGCACCAACTGGGCTGGCGTAACCTGCAGCAATAAAACAGGTAATGTCGAGGAGCTGGATCTCAGGTCTTATTATTCATATACACCAGCAACAGTACTTACAGGTGACTTGAGCTCTTCCATAGCAGATTTGAAGCATCTGACTCACTTAAATTTGGCTTATATTGATTTTCAAAACAAGGCAATACCAGATTTCATTGGGTCAATGGAGAGATTGACTTACCTTGATATGTCATGCTCTTTATTTGGTGGAGTCATTCCTCCTCAATTTGGGAACTTACGAAACCTGGTCGAGCTTCGTCTCGACTACTACTATTGTACAGCTGCGTATCATATTTTGGAACTCAGCTGGCTCTCAGGTTTATCTTCCTTGCAACACTTACTTATAACTAATGTCAATCTTAGTTTGACTTCTGAACAGTGGCTGCGGAGTGTCAATATGTTGGCTAATCTGAAATCACTAAAGATAACTGGCTGTGAACTTGCTTACTTACCACAAACTCTTCCATTTGTGAATCTCACCTCATTAACATACCTGGATCTGTCCTATAACAAGTTCAACTCTTTGGTACCCACATGGTTGTCCAATGTTAGCTCACTTGAGGATATTTATCTTACGGGTTCGTGGCTGATAGGAAGGATTCCTAGCCTCGCTTTCAAGAACATGTGCAGTTTGCAAACAATTATGCTTACCTTTAACTTATTGGAGGGTGGGCTAGTTGAGCTTATTGACACATTAGTTGATTGCTCCAACAGCAGCATACAACAATTGTTCGTGTCTTATAATCAACTGCATGACTACATACCTGATTCACTGGGAAGACTGAGGAGCCTGCTGTTTATTGATCTGTCTTCCAATAACCTATTTGGTTCCATTCCAACATCAATAGGTAACTTGGCCAAATTACGGACTTTTGTGCTCATGGGTAATTTGATGAATGGCACCATTCCAGAAAGTCTCGGGCAACTGAAAGTATTAGAGGGATTATGGATTACCGACAATCAATTGCATGGAGTTATAAGAGATGTCCATTTATCAGGCTTGGTAAATCTCCAATCTTTATATTTGTCATCTTCAAATAAGTCATTGGTTGTCGACATTAGTGAAGACTGGAGTCCTCCTTTTAACCTAATGACACTACACATCTCAGATTGTCAACTTGGTCCTTCCTTTCCTGCGTGGATTGCGACTCAGACTAATCTGGAGTACCTTTTCCTTAAAAACACTGCTTTGTCTGGCAAAGTCCCTGACTGGATCTGGAAATTGTCAATGCAGCTAAAGAGTTTTGATCTTTCAGAAAATCAGTTACAAGGAAATTTACCATCAATGCTAACGCTCAGTGATCCAAATGGTAACATGTACTACAATCGTTTCAAGGGAATGCTTCCGCGACTAAGCAATTTAATAAAATTTAGTCTAAAAAACAATCAGTTGACTGGGGTAATATCCACTGATCTTCTTGGCCAACTACCAAACTTAACAGCTCTTGATTTATCTGGGAACATGTTATCGGGATATATTCCTAGAAAATGGGATGCAATGCACTATCTGGAGTATGTTGATTTCTCGAGAAATAATTTGTTAGGGGAGGTTCCCGAAGCATTATGCCAACTCCCTTCACTTAGGTGGTTACAGTTGAGTAACAACGATCTCTATGGGGAGCCCTGTAACTGTGTAACCACCTTCCCTTTGCTGCAGTCAATTGATCTTGGAGAAAATGGTTTTTCAGGGAATGTACCAAAATGGAGTGGAGATAATCTAGAAGAGATATGACTGCATAGTAACTTTTTCAAGGGAAGTCTTCCAGCAGAGTTATGCTCCATTCCAAATCTTCATGTTTTGGACATATCACAAAACAAATTATCAGGACCAATCCCGCCATGTTTTGGTAAGATGAGTGGTTTCAATAAGTCAAGAAGGCTTTCTCTTACAAATAATAGATTTATATATGTCTATTACCTATGGGAAAATCACATTTATGGACCGGAACTTTACAAGTTCAAAATGGAACTCAGGGTGAAGGGGAATCCACTCATTTATGACACAAATCTCCCATTGTTTAACTTCATAGATCTTTCGGGTAACGAGTTATCTGGAAAAATTCCAGAACAGATTACAAATCTTTCGTACTTGAGAGGCTTGAATTTAACAGGGAACCATATAAATGGACATATTCCTGAGACCATCGGATTATTGCAAAATTTGGAGTCCCTGGATTTATCAAACAATGCTCTAGACGGCCATATACCTCAAAGCTTAGCTTCTATAACTTCTCTGAACAATTTGAATTTATCACATAATAATCTATCAGGTCCAATTCCAACCGAAAATCAGTTCCAGACCTTCAATGATCCATCCATCTATGAAGGAAATCCTGGACTCTGCGGCATACCTGTATCAAAAGTGTGTAATCCACATAAGCCTAATAAAGACCATTCAGATGACGATCATGGTGTTTCAGAGAAGATGATGCTTGTTATAAGTATTGTACTAGGTTTCATATTTGGTTTTTGGGGTGTATGTGGCACTTTAGCCATAAAGAAGTCATGGAGAGATGCTTATTTTGGCTTCCTGGGCATATGATAAAAATGTACCTTTCGGTTCTTGTAAAAATAAAAAGGAGAATAGACTCCGCAGTGTTATGTCTTAGCTTCCTGAACTTAAATATATATCTGCTTATTTGATCTCTATTATTCTTACTCATGCTATCAAATGGAAGGTTCAAGTAATAATAAAACATCGATTCACTCTCGTTCATATACTGAACCTTTTAAATAGTGGTAGTAAGCACAATGTGCACTCTCTTCCAATGGCAGATCAACGGCCACATCTTTGTGATCTGCTCATGCTGGTGTATGAGTGGAGGAGACATGTATGGATCAGCTTTTGACTTCTCTTTTTGAATCGTCCAAGTAGTTGCCAAAGACTTTGTTTTCTCACCCCAAGATATTAGTTATCTGGATTCCATGTCGTCTTGTCCAAGTCTTCTGCGGGGCCTCACCGGTCATCGATGTGTTTAAGTTTATTTTAAGTTCTCATCTTTCTAATAATATATATGCAATTGCTGCAATTTTTTTAAATTTCTATTTATCAAAATGTCATCTGTGAATCGTTAGAAATATTATGACGGCAGACGTTCCCTATAATGCATTGTTTATCCTTCTTCTATGATTGACTTTATTTAGTGTAATTACAGAAAATTTGGATACTTTATTTTTTGACAAGTTTTTACGCCTGACTAAATGATTGAAAAATGAAATAAAGTTAGCATAAGGAAGTGATCGCATTATACATGTGTGAAAGGTAATGAAGCATCAGTTTTGGGGACAAACGCTAATAACCTCAAGTTCAAATTCTTAAAACATTTTTTCATTGAAGAAGAAAGCTTGGATAACCCTGCATATATCCACACCAATAATAGACCAAACAAGTTAAAAGAACTTTCCATTGAAACCATCAGGACTTTGACTTTTGTAATTGTTCATGAAGAAGAAGACCATCTTAATATCTCTTGGGTGCGCTGCTCAATATTGTTTTTCTGTTGTAGCGAGTTTTCGCGCCTCGGTGCTTCAAATCAGTATATTTTTCTTTAAAAAAAAAATTAAATCGTCTTAATATCATCATCCGAAAATGAATCATGCATCGTCATATGATAAACAAGTAGCCCGACCCTCCTTACAAGTTAGGCAACTCGATCATCATATAAGTATATAAACTCTTCTTCCCATAATTCTCCATTCACTACATTCAAATTTTAAAGTGTATATTGTGCACCATGACTCTACAAATCAAACTAACCTATATCCATGTCACCCTTCTTTCTCTACTCCCAATTTTACCAATCTCCACCTTGTCAAGGAGCTCTACTGAGCTGGATTTAAACACTGTCAGGACCCAAGTGGGTTGCATTGAACTCGAAAGGCAAGCCCTAATGAAAATCAAAGCTGCTTTTACCAACTCTCTCGACATGCTTCCTTCATGGACCGGTCAAGATTGCTGCAGCAACTGGGTTGGCGTAAGCTGCAGTAACGTACTGCGACATGTCGATAAGCTTCAGATTATTGCAAATTTGGAGTCCCTGGATTTATCAAACAACCACATCCAGACGGTCATATACCTGCAAAACTGGCTTCTATAACTTGAATCGTTTGAACTTGTCACATAACAATCTATTAGATCCAATTCCAATAATGAATCAATTCCAGACCTTCAATGATCTATCCGTCTATAAAGGAAATCCTAAACTCTGTAGCACACTCTATTAAAAATAAGTAATGTATAAAAGCTTAACAAAGACCATTCAAGTAACGGTCGTGTTTCGGATAAGATACTGCATGGTGTTACAAATAAGATGATGCTTGTTATAAGTATTGCATTAGATTTCATATTTGGTTTTTAAGCTGTTTGCAGCACTTTGGTCATAAAGAATTTCTCGAGAGGTGCTTTTCCACTTCTTGGGCATATGATAAGAGTTCTGTTGGGTATAGCTCATATACTGATAAATGACTTATGTCAGAGTCGAGCAGGGAGTAGTGACATAGGGTTGAATTTCAGTGGATGGTGGTAACAAGACTAGTAGTTGCGGGCGAATGATTAAGTAGGTTTGGGGTTGTAGGGCCAAAGCCCCGCGGTATGGTATAAGGGTAATTTAGTAAATTTGTACCAAGAGTTACTATTATAAATATCATGTAATTGTAATCTAATAGGGTACGACAAACAAAATAATACACAACCGCTCTTTTCATCCCGAGGACGTAGGCATATTGCCGAACCTCGTTAAATCTTGTGTGCTCTTTACTGTTTTCTCTCTTATTAGTTAGCCGGAATTCTCAACAAGTGATATCAGAGCAAAGTTGAGATGAATATGTCGAGACTAGTGTTAAATTCCAAGTAGTCAAGTTCAATGGTTAGGATAATTTCGGATTGTGACAAACAATGGTGAAGGATCTGTTAGCGCAGAAAGGGATGCTTAAAGCTTTGAAATCTACGAAGCCTGAATCGATAAAGAACGAGGATTTGGAGGATATGCAGCAGCGACGGCAGGAATGATACATCTCCGTTTGCCGGATGAGGTTATGTACCACGTGATGAGAAGTTGGAGTTCCAATTTATGTCGAAATCCCTTTCGAATAAACTGTATCTGAAGCAGAGGCTGTACAGATTGAAGATACAAGAAGAGAGTGATTTGGCTCAGGAAGTGAATGTCTTCAATCAAATCATCACGAATCTTGTGCAGCTTGATGTGAAGATTGAGGATGAAGACAGAGTAATGATCTTATTGTGTTTGTTGCCACCTTCTTACGAACATATGGTGACCGCTCTGACGTACGAAAAAGAAACTATCAAAGTTGAGGAGATTACTACAGCCATGTTGGCTCAACACCAGCAAAAATAGAATGTAGAGGAGAATTCTTCACAAGCTGACAGTTTGTATGTCAAGAGCAGTCATGACTAGGACTATAAATTTGGTTAATAACCGACCGAATTTACTATTCGGTTAACCGAACCGATTAACCGACTAGAAAATTCCTTAACCGTTAACCGAACCGAATTTTCAATTTACCGATTAACCTAAAACTCGGTTAATTCAGTTAAATTAACCGTGGTTTTAACTGAATTTTGGTTAAATGGTTAATTTAACCAAATTAACTGAGTTTTTGACCGAATTTTCAATTCAAAATAAAAAAAATACCCTGCTGCTGATAATTTTTACATCCAAAATAAATTTACAATCATAATGACTCACACATCAAAACAAAATTAGACAACTAGTATTGATACTCAAAATGATGGATGTCTGTCTGTTATTGCTCATGGAATCATCTTGAGGAATCAAGAGGGCATACTCCGCAAATATGCCTTCGTAACGTAGGATTCCAAAAAAAATATGTGAGCAACACAAATAAGTCAACAAGACAAGCTCAGTGTCGGTCAATCTCAGTGCGATCCAGGTCGCTCCATTTTCAACCCAGACAAGCTCAGGGTCAAGCATGCTGTCTCTGAAGCTCCTCCGCCAAACCCTAGCCGACCCTCTCCTCCCCCACCACAACCACCACAATCACGAAGATCAACAGCCGACGACGGCGACGCCCAGATCCAGGAAGACCGCTCTCGTCCTAGTCTTCGCCCCGACGAACGAGGCGGTCGTGGACACGTGCAGGCTGGCGTCCATCGCGCGGGACATCGGGCTGGACTTGAACCCCACGCCCTCCCTCTCCCACATCGTCTTTTCGTCATCCAAATCGTCGTCCGAGAAGATGGTATCGTTCTCGTCATCGCTCTGTCTGCCATACGATGTCGTTCCGCTACCGTTTCCATAAAGAAGGTGTAGCGCTAAATATGCGATTATATCAAAATTATTATATGCTGTCTTAAGATAGGATTTGTTCGTATAAATTTTTTTGGGTATGTTCCTAAAATTGAGCATTAAAAAGCATTAAAAATGTTTTAGCCAAAATGCTTTTTAATGCTTAAAGAATTTCATGTAATGTTTATAAATAATTTTTGGGTATGCTTCAAAACTTTTTATTATAATTTTGATATAATCATATATGTACCACTGCTACGACTTTATAAAAAATTTTAAGCATTATTAAGAAGCATTTTTGTTATAATATTGGTTAAGATAGTTTATTAATTAAACATTTCATGAAGTTAGTGTGTTTTATTATTTAGTTTACCAATTTGACATTACAAATAATTACATAAATTTAGAAATTTTTATTATTTGATTAATCTAGAGTAAGTTTTGTATAACGTATAATTAATAGTCATTTAAAAGTTTCTGGGTCAAATAAAAAATTAGTTAATTACACAACAGTCTAAACTTAGAATTTTTCATGGAATTGCAAAATCAAATAGTAATGCCTGCCAAATTTAAAAACGCGATAGTACGACACCCTTTTTGCAATTTTCTCATGTAAAAACCTTTGGGTGCCAATTTGGCCCCTCCTTCCCTACCTGGATTGCAATTTGCAAGTCACTATCAAAAGGTTTCACCCTCCGGAGAATATTCATAATAGTTCTAAAGTGATCAGTTAAGTGTTCTTGAATATGAGAAGAGTCATTCATCTAAATTCATAATAAAAATTCTTCAAAAAATATTTTTAGTGGGGACATTTCCATATTAAGATTTGAGGACTCGCTCATCAACTACACAACTGTAGAAATGATTTAGATCTTTAATCTAATATTCAAAGTCATGGTTATATGCCGTGGAATTGATTTTCCCCTCAACATGGCGCTAACCATTCCATCCCTGCAGCAAATCACGTCGTTGCCGTCTCTTTGCCGCACCAGCCGTAAGAAATCAAGGTTGTTTTTTACCGATAATCACGTACAACATACTTGGCCAGCCCCACTCATCGACTTTTTAGCTAAGACTAACAAAGTTTTGGTCTAGCGATCTTGAATGTTATCTAACAAACATAATTGTCACTGTTAAGACACATGATCCAAAAAATAAAATAAAACAAAATGAATAAAATAATTCGTCTAACAACCAGCCAAAATGAGAAGAGGCCTGACCCTATACTAAATCGATATTCATATAAGTATATAAACTCTTCTTCCTATAATAATTAATTATTCATCCACTACATTTAAATTTTGAAGTATATCACACGATGATTCTACAAATCAAACTAACCCATGTCCATATCACACTTCTTTCTCTGCTCCCATTTTTCTCAATCTCTACCTTATCAGGGAGCTCCACTGAGCTGGATTCAAACTATGGCATGAACCAAGTGGGTTGCATATTGAACTCGAAAGGCAAGCCCTAATGAAAATCAAGGCTGCTTTCACCAGCTCGCTCGACATGCTTTCTTCATGGACCAGTCCAGATTGCTGAAGCAACTGGGTTGGCGTAAGCTGCAACAATTAAAGTAACGAGTGAACGAGTCATGTCAAGAAATTTAATCTCCTCGTGCATCACTTACAGTTACAGGTGATATGAATTTTTTTATTAAACCAAATAAATGGACAAAATATTGGATATATATATTATTGCAAAATTTGAAGTCCCTCTATTTATCAAACAACCCTCTAGACGGCCATACACCTGCAAGCTTGGCATCTATCACTTACTTGAATCATTTGAACTTTTGTCACATAACAATCAGTCAGGTCCAATTCCAATAATAAATCATTTCCAGACCTTCAATTATGTCCTAGCGTACATGACACTTGGTGGTTTTCAAATCTGGCATTTACATCTTTTATTCAATTAAAAGATTAAATTTCCTACTTCATGCGGCTGAATGTTCAAATGTGAATGTTGACCGGACCCGCACCGGACCAACTTCGTTTATGTATTACCATCGAAACTCAAATGTTAACCTCCCCAAACCCCAAAGATCCCAACATTCTTTCAGATGTTGACCCAGATAAAGACTCCCAAGCTTCTGATGCAGATGTGTGAGACTACCTTCTAAGTTCTAATCCAGTATATGGTGTGATAGCAGAATGGCTCGGCTGGTTTTGCCATACAAATAAAAAGACGTATTTTAGATATACTCGATCATCCATAATACTTAACAAACTAATAGAACAATTATATTTAAAAAATCAATTCAATATTATTTTCTGAATTTATTATTTAAAATATTTACTTACGTTCTACTATCTTTTACCACTTTTTCTTTTCTTTTTTTCATTTTGATTTTATGAAATGTGTCAGAACTTATTTGTGATTTTTTTTTATAAAAAACAAATCTGAATTTTCATAAGTGTTTAAATATTTCGAAATCAATTTCTGATTCTATTAATTTAAATTAAGTTAGGAATGAAGTGACGGTGAAGGTGGAGCCTAATAAGCCCATCATTATTATCACTATAAAACCAACAAAGCAGCAGCCAACGGGGGCCTCATTTTGCACAACACAGATTCATCAGTGACTTACCACCGCGCTCTTCTTCCCCGCTCGATCACCAAAACCCAAGAAAGAAAGTAACAATGTCGACGAAGAAGATCCATCTGAGAAGCTCCGATGGTCACGATTTCGAGGTGGACGAGGCCGTGGCGCTGCGAAGCCGAACCATAAAGAGAATGATTGATGCGGCATCATCCCTCTCCCCACCGTCAAAGCCAGGGTCCTCGCCAAGGCCATCGAGTTCTGCGCCAAGCACCACGAGGCAGAGGCCCGGGCCCAGGCCGAGTTCCTGTCAAGTGGTAGTACATCTCTGCTGGCTCCCGCTCCGGCTGCGGCTGATCCTCAACTTAGGGCTTGGGACGCCGAGTTCGTCAACCAAGATTTCCCCGATCTTATCGATCTCATCAAGGTCAGTAGTAATAGTAATATAAGTTTCTTTCTGCTTTCTTTCTGGCTTTTCAAGAAGTTAAGCAGGTTTCATGCCTCTGTTCTTCAAGATCACGTTTTCTTGTTAATTACTGCGACTTTTATATCTTTTTCATATCGATCGATCCTCAGGTTGCTGATGATCTGGGAATTAAGGACATGGCTGAAGTCACCAACCAGGCAATGGTCAGGGCCAGGGACTTGCCATCAGAAGAACTGAAGAAGATAATCGACATCTGGGATTATAAGGACTCTATATCTTCTGCTGCTGCTGCGGGAAAGCAACCTGTCGACAATGAAAACGCGAATGCAAGTTCATCTGCTGGATCACCTAAAGCTAAAAGGACGCGGCCTTAGGAACCAAGCATTATGCAAGCAGCTTAATGATCGGTAAAAGGTGCGTGCATGGTTTTCAAGTCTCGCTCGAAAATGATCGCTGCCAGATCATCTCATGAACAGTTTCATTTTCAGTTTCAGTTTCAGTTTTAGAACTCTCTCTCTCGCTCACTCTTCTGCAGATGTGACAGCCAGACAACATGATCGATGCATAAAGCTTCATTTTCTCTGTAAATAATATCTCAACAGTTAGTTTTTCCACATCATCATATAAAAGCATCCATTTACACTTTTCCCGCCAAAACTCATTTTGCGTGCGTGAATGAGGGCTGAGGCCCTTTATTATCCGAAACAGTCATCATTGTTGCATAAATTGTTGAATATAACAATTTCAAAAAATAGTTTCTCTATTTCGTTTTATTCTCTTATCTCATATTTATCAAACAACGTTCTAGACAGTCCTATATCAACTTTCTGAATTTCAGAAAGTGTTTAAATATCTCGAAATCAATTTCTGATTCTATTAATTTAAATTAAGTTAGGAATGAAGTGATGGTGAAGGTGATTGGGCCCAATGAAAATGGGCCTAATAAGCCCATCATTGGTATCACTATAAAACCAACAAAGCAGCAGCAAACGGGGGCCACATTTTGCACAACACAGATTCATCAGTGACTTACCACCGCGCTCTTCTTCCCCGCTCGATCACCAAAACACAAGAAAGAAATTGACAATGTCGACGAAGAAGATCCATCTGAGAAGCTCCGATGGTCACGATTTCGAGGTGGAGGAGGCCGTGGCGCTGCGAAGCCGAACCATAAAGAAAATGATTGATGATGGCGACTACGTCGGCGGCGGCATCATCCCCCTCCCCACCGTCCAAGCCAGCGTCCTCGCCAAGGCCATCGAGTTCTGCGCCAAGCACCACGAGGCAGAGACCCGGGCCCAGCGCGAGTTCCTTTCGGGTAGTATTGCATCTCTTTCTCTGCTGACTCCCGCTCCCGCTGGGGCTGATCCTGAAGTTAGGGCTTGGGACGCCGAGTTCGTCAACATAGATTACCCCGATCTTATCGATCTCATCAAGGTCGGTCGGTAGTAATAGTAAAAGTTTCTTTCTGCTTTCTTTCTGGCTTTTCAAGAAGTTAAGGTTTCGTGCCTCTGTTCTTCAAGATCACGTTTTCTTGTGGGGCAAATATATATATATGATTCTGCATGCTGCTAGCTACTACTTGTTGTTAATTTCTGTGACTTTTTATTTCTTTTTTCATACATCGGTCGATCCTCAGGTTGCTGATGATCTGGGCATCAAGGACATGGCTGAAGTCACCACCGAGGCAATGGTCAAGGCCAGGGACTTGCCATTAGAAGAACTCAGGAAGGTAGTAGACATCTGGAATTATAAGGACTCCGTATCTTCTGCAGCAGCAGCTGCTGCAGCGGGAAATAAGCAACCTGATGTCGACGTCAATGAAAACGCGAATGCAAGTTCATCTGCTGGATCACCTAAAGCTAAAAGGACGCGGCCTTAGGAACGAAGCAGCTTAATGATCGATCGATAAAAGGTGCGTGCATGGTTTTCAAGTCTCGCCAATGGCTCGCTCGAAGATGATAGCTGCTAGATCATCTCATGAACAGTTTCAGTTTCAGTTTCAGTTTCAGAACTCTCTCTCTCTCACACTCTTCTGCAGATGTGACAGCTAGACTCGATTCATAAAGCTTCATTTTCTCTGTAAATAATATCTCAACGGTTAGTTTTTCCACATCATCATTTTACATAAAAGCACCCATTACACTTTTCCCGCCAAAACTCATTCTCGTGTGCATTGCCTTCTAAAATAATATATTTTATCCATACAAATAATTGACCGCATACTTTAATTAATCAATCATTATTCTTAACCAAATAAAAAATAATAATTATATATTAAATAAATCAAATCAACTAATCTGATACAATGCTACATCGTTTAATATTTTCTCTAAATTTAAAAGTTTACAACGAGCTCCCGTAATTCAATATTATTTAGTCAATTATTTATTTAAAATACAGCTTGGTGTATATACTGTGATAGTGTATATAAATTACGGATAAAATTCAAAAGGGCATGAATTACCACCACTTACCTAATTGTGGTGAACTATCACAATTTCTAAAAAAATGTGCAATGAAAAAAAATTAGATTGATTTTCTAAAACAAAACTTTCCATTACATTCCTAAACTAATATTGTTATAAGACTTAGATTTATGTGCGAAAATTATGTTGTTTGGTTATCAAAATAAATTATATCGTTTTGTGCATATAAAAAAACGTTTTTTGATAACCAAATGACATAATTTTCACACACAAATCTAAGTCTTATAATAATATTAGTTTTGAAATGTAATGGTGAATTTTATTTTAAAAAATCAGTTTAATTTTTTTTTCATCGCACCCTATTGGGAAATCGTGATAGTTCTGACTGTAATTGGGTAAGTGGTGGTAGTTCAGGATCCCTTTTGGGTTTTTCCCCTATATATCTTACTGACTAAAATGATGTCATTTAAGATAATTTTGTAGAGTTTAAGGATTTTTGAGTGTTTAGAATTTTTAGTGTTTGAAGGCTTTTATGATTTTTAATTTTTAGTGTTTGAAGGCTAGCTTTTGGGTTTTAAAAGTTTTATCAATTCTGATGAATATAAAAGCAAGTCTAATGAATATCGAGGCATTTCTGTAGAATATGGAAGCAAAAATAATGAATAAAGATACAAAAATAATCTGATAAATATAGTAACAATTCTGATGAATATATAAGCTATTCTGATGAATATCGAGGCATTTATGTAGAATATGGAAGCAAAAATAATGAATAAAGACCACAAAATAATCTGATAAATATAGGAACAATTCTGGTGAATATATAACCAATTCTGGTGAATATGCAAGAATTTTGATGAAGAAAGAGGTTTAACACGTTTTTATTATAAAACACAAAAAAAGACGCAGTTTTTGTAAAATACAAAATGAAAGCATGAGGAGAATGAAATAAAACGGCCGTTTTGACTAAATTTAAAACGATATCACTCAAGGGAGTACCTACTCCCGGAATACGGAAGAACGACTCGTTCTTCCGCGCTCACAATAAACCAAGAAACAATGACGACAGTCGCTGATTCATCTCTTTTTTTGTGAGCGGAAAATTTGGTGAAAAATTATTTAATTTAAATAATTTTTTTCATCTAATTTTCTATTTAATTTTTCATCTCCAATTTTCTTTAAGCCAAACAAAAAATTATTAAGCGAACAAATAATAGTGCACAAATATTTTCAGTAAAATGACAAGTAAAAGTATTACACTTGGTACGTGACGACGGAGGATTAATCTAAAAATTTCATAAAATAAGATTTATAGTTACTCTTGAAGTAATATTACTGTAAAAAATAAACATTATGTGCTAAAATTATATTAGTTTGTGATCAAATTAAATGATGTTGTTTTGTTCACCACGGTTTATACATAATCATTCATAATCTTTAACAAAATAATATGATAATTATATTTAATAAATGAAATCAATTAGTCCAAAATATCACATATTAATATTTTCTCCAATTTTAAAAGCATACATCAAGCTACTTTTATAATGTAATCAATATTATTTAGTGAATTTATTATTTAAAACATTTACTTACATTATATCCTTTATCAAATTTTCTTTGTTCCTTTTTATTTTGATTTTTTAAAATGATACAGCACTGTGGTGTTAACCTTCTATCAGCCATTTGATCAAAATGGAGCACAAAACATTTCCTGACACATTACTGGACAAAAGTATAGACAGCAGGTAGTCCAACCTCCAAGGATTTGGATAAACCTACGAATTACCTGAACTCATATTCAAATATATTTGCGCAAAACCTTTGGTTGAATTCTCCTCTTGTCCTTGTGCAGTTTGAACTTTGTCGATGAGATTTTATTCAGAACGCCCCTCCAAATCATCTCCACGGCATCACCAGTTTTTGACGGGTACTGGTATTCAAAGTGGTGCTGAACCTGTTTGAGTCTCTCCCACATCACTGTCCATTTTTCCTTTGTTATTCCTCTCAGAAGTTTGATCAGGTAGCCTGGCTTCAAGGCGTCAGAAGCTGGGACGAATACGCTGAACTCCGAGTAATCTAGAACGTCTTCAAACGGTAGTTCGATTTCGTCGCTGATTATCACAGGGACGCACTGGCTGGCAATGGCGTCAAAAAGTCTATTTGATGAGGGAGTGTCTCCAGCGATGTTCAGGCAAAACTTCGACGAGGCCATCCCTTTACCCGCGTTGGAAACCCCGTTAGCGCCAACACTTCCGAATGTGAAATGTACATCGGGCTCATCTTTAAGCAAGTAATATATATCTTGACGGATAGCTCCACCCTGAGCATTCAAAAATATAGAACCCAAGTTTACTCGACTTTTCTGACATTTTCAAAAAACAACGTAACGAGGCGCTCAGACAAGAAGCGTAAAAATACGACTCGAACCCGTGATGTAAAAAGGAAAATCGAGAAAAGGCTTACATCTTTTCTGTAAATGGCGCCTTGAAAGAAAGCCAGTATCGGGCGCCTATCAAACGGAGCCGATTCTGAATCTGCTATAGTTCTCACCATGTGCTTATAAGGAGCAATTACGTCTTTCTCAATGTTAGCGATGCCAACCGGGTACCTCCCGAAATCTGCAAGCACAAACATCGCCGATCCAAGCTTACTTCTCGCATCTAACATGCTATTGGGATGGTGAGCAACAATCAAATGGTCTTTTCCTCCCAGTCGTTTCCATTCATTTCGTCCCTTCAAGAACTTCACCAATCTGTCTTGCAACGCCTTATTTACACTGACGGTCTCGCCTTCTCCAAGCTTCGAGTACCTATTGTAACTGAGAGAGGCAAAAAAAGGCACAAAAATAATGTCTGCAACGCTAGCATCTTTCACTCTTACTGCGGTGCACGGTCGGGTGACGCTTGGATTATTTGAGGCTAAAAGGTCAAGTGTAAGCCAGTACTCTATGCTGTGCTGCAGGTTCAATCCGCCTGGGTACGGCGGGAGCCTTCCGTGGTCAGTAATGTTCGGCCACTTCTGGTCAGCGCTCTCCGTCCAACCCATTAAACCGAAGTGAAATTCAGAAGGC
The DNA here is from genome assembly GCA_002312845.1 of Kalanchoe fedtschenkoi. Taxonomy (NCBI): domain Eukaryota; kingdom Viridiplantae; phylum Streptophyta; class Magnoliopsida; order Saxifragales; family Crassulaceae; genus Kalanchoe; species Kalanchoe fedtschenkoi. The sequence continues at coordinate 1,323,776 of NQLW01000048.1, forward strand.
AAATCATACATATATACCTTCAGATACGCCTGACTAGGATCACAACCTATATTTCCTTGACTCGCGACTCCACCGCCTTCCACTGGTTTTAACATACCACAATCCTCATCTAGATTTCGTATCGATCCATGCGATCTAGTGATGGGAGTGTCAACGTCTTCTCTTCTCAATTCGTGATTGAAGTAGTAAGTTGTGGTGTTATTAATGAGTATGTGCCCCCAACCTGACCTTTGTGAGAAGGAATAATCACCCGATTGAAGAAGAAACAATGACGAAACCATGAGAAGAAACACGGCCACTGTTATTATGCAGAAAAGAAGCGACGGAAACCTGCTCTTTTCCGCCATTGCACGAAATTCTCCAGTAAGAAAACTGAAACCCACAATACACTAAACGCCCCAACCAGAACACTACCAAACCATCACCTCCTTGAACACACCTTGACACCGACGCTAAGCCTATTCATTTCTGCAGTCTGATCAGCTCCTTCCCCTCTAATCAGAACACATCAACAAAAAACTCACCTCTCCTGAAAAGTCAACTTGACGCCTACAAATCCCAGTCCGGCTTCATTGAAATGTTTCATCCAACTCAGCTTTGTCGATGTTTCATCCAGCTGAACCCAACCTGCACCGACCAATCACTTCCCCTCTTCAGCGCATCAAGAAAAAATCGGATTGCATTCCAAATTAACAAAAAGATTCAAATTTTAAATTCTATAATTCAAAGCTCCTTCCCTAAAACAATTCATCGCCAAAAGAACCAACAAATGCGCACAAATCCAAGAAACCCCAAAACCCCAACACGCATCAATCTTCTCACAACGTTCAACACTCTAACAGTGACCAACACCATAGAATCTTTCATGGAATTAAACCCGCAAAACCCCGATTCAAAATCACCACATTGCGCAGCCACCACATCACAATCACACACTCGATTCAAATCCAAAAGTCTGAACATGATCAAGTGGTCATAGGTAAAAGCCTATTACCAAATCTGGGTCAAGAAGAGATTTGCGAGACGAGTACCTGAACCGAACGCACACCGACGAGACGACTGCTCGGACTTCGTCTTCTCCTCGAGCTGATCTCTTATTAAAAAACCTCCGTAAATCCTGTTTCGAATGACAAAGAGCTCACGCCACTCATTGGTATTATAATTTTAATTTTATAAATTTAATATATTTTATTATTAGTCTGTTTATGAGTCGTTTTCAGTTAATTACGTGTGAAACAGCTAATTAACCTTTTAAATATAATTAATTTATAAGTATTTACTATTGTGATTTAGGCGTGTAAATTTGATCCCATATCATTAAGTCTCAATTTAATTGAGATGGTGACTGTAAGCATCCATCTAACGATTTCTCCATCAACACTTGACACATTTTTCTACTATATTTACCATGTGCCATGTGTATTATCCATTTACATAATTAAACGCTTATATTGTTCATAATAATATATTAGTTATAAAGTCAATAATCAATATTACTATATTTACATCTTCCACATTGAATTTTATTTTATAAATGGAGATTAGTATGTACAGTTTATTTTATATATTTTATATATTATTCTTTTAATATATTTATATATCAAAATTATAAGAAAATTGAAAGTAAATAGAAATAGTCAGATACATGTTCCATGTTTTATGGTTCAATGTCCCCTCAACGATTGGGCCTCGACTCGGAAACGAGATGAGCTTAATCAACGACCCATTAAAATGTTGGGCTTGAGCCCATTAAGTGGAGGGATGCAAATTGCATAGTGTTAACCAAAAAAAGTAGAAACTCTGCAGCCTTTTCATTCCTTGTTGAATAAGCTACGTATTGGGAATCACACTTCCCGACTTCTGTTCACACTTCTGGATAGTGTTGGAATCATTTCCAATTATTTCAATTATTTTTAAAAAAATTGATAAACTAATTTTTTTTTTGGTATCCAAACTAAATTTCCTTATTCTACAATCTACCCTTTCGTGGTGAATTAGAACTCTCAATTGGGTGTTGTAAATCCAGACCATCTATTGTTTTAAGGTTTGGGTGTAACTATGTGGATCTTTAGAAATCGTTAGACTCTATCTATTTGGATTCATTTGGATCTTGAACCCATTAGGATCTATTCATTTGAATTTTTATAATGAATCTTTTGGATTCTCTTTGATAACTAGTTTATTTGGATTTGAAATAAATTAAATTTTTATTAAAAATATGTTAAAAAAATTCTAAAAAAATAAAAATACATTTTAAAAATAAAATAATATAGTTTTAGAAAAAAAGTAAAAAAAAATTGAAAAAACTAATTTTTAAAAAACTATTTTTTATTTTTTTTAAAATAAAAAATTGTTTTTTTAAAAAAAATTAAATTAAAAAATAAATTTTTAAAATAGTTTTTATAAATAATTTTTAAAAATAAATTTAAATATAAACATATATTTTTAATAATTTATTATATTTATAAACTAATATTTATATATTTTATTTGATAGTTAAATATTAAAATAATTAATTTGTGGTCTAATAGATCCAAATAATATGTATGAGTTTGATTCAAACATTTAGTAAATTATTGAGACTGAATCTAATCCCAATGAAACGGATGAATCTGAGTCCTTCCAAATGAGTTTGGAACATATCCATTGACACCTCTGGTGTGAAGCAGATCCAAAATAATTTACTAGTGGGTCATGTTTGTATTGTTAAGGGGTGGTATAAAAGCAAAATAAACTTTTAAACATACTAGTCCGATTATATTTTTATTTATACTTTTTAAAGGATTGGTATTAAAGTAAAATAAATTTAATCATCAGATAATTAACAATTTTATGTCGGATTAAATTTATAATAAGTGGTGAAAGTGTTATCCAATGATCTTAACGTAATCAAATTTAGATTTAAGATTGATTTTATTGAGATAAATAAATTGTATATAACATTATACCTTAATTACAAAAATCTGATAGTGGGTGAAGTCAGATTTCGTCTTCTTCAAACGTGGAGCCACAATTTCTGATATGTGGTGTTGTCACATGGGAGTTGGGACAATGGAGACAACCGACGTCTCAAATTCAATTTGAATTATTTTAATCACAGTAAATAAAAAAAATTAATTATTATAATTTTAATTTAGTGTAACTTTTAATTTTTATCTCAAATAGAATAAAATTTTAACTTTTATAATCCAAATACATCAAAAATATCTCAATATAGCTCAATTCAATCCATATCCATCAGAAATAAAATAAAAACAGTTAACAGTCACAACATTAAACTCTAAATTCAAATCTCAACATCCAAACAATCCAAAAGCCACCTACACTAGCTGGAGTCCCGGAGTCGCGGCATATGGACCGCATAATAATTGGGATGATCAATTTTTTTTTGACACTTTCTAATTTAAATTTCTGAAACTGTCACTCTACAGTGATATTAGTATTTAAGTTTTTAGATACAAACATGGGTTACTAAGATCTCATTAACATGTGGTAGACTCAAAATGTACATAATATACTCCCTCTGTCCTCTTTTACATGTCACTTAATAATTTTCAATGCGTATTTAATATCAACAACTACCTTAAAATATCAAACATTAATTACTTCATTATCATAATCAATAAAATATCTCTTCCTCACCAATAATAATCTACTAATTTTACTTTTTGCACGAATTTTCTCAGAAAAATATTAACCACCTATTTATTAAATATGTTCAACCGCTAGTATTAACTTTACCTTAATCTACTCAAATTAACCTTAAACGACATGTGTTAGAGGACGGATGAGAGTATTTTTTTCCGCAAAATAAAAATGAAAACTATAATGCTCAATTCATTTCAAACACCGATTCTATGAAACGTGAAAATTGACCAGTGCGTGCGACTTTGTGAGGAGAAGAACGACGACGGTGTTGGACCGAAGAGCATCAGATTTATGAAAGCGCCGCAGCCAGCAAAGAGCGAGTTCACAGCTGATTTTTTCAACTCATAATAATGTGATCCCGCAACAACATTGTTGTGTCATACTCACGCTTCAAAATTGACATTGTAATCACTACTACCTGTCAACATGTTTAGTCCACCACCAACGATTGTCACAAATCATTCACTCAATTTACGTGCATGATAACCGAAATCACCACCTTTTGCCGACATGCAAGTCAAACATTTCCGCTCCAAACGTGATGATCGACAAAGACTCGCAGTATCCGAAATTTCCAAAATTAGAAAAAAAATATCTTTAGAAAAAAAACAAAACCACTCTACAACTTACAAATGCCGCAAAATTAAGGAGACTCACCTAACATATGTTATGTATGCCGACAGGTATACATTTGCATGGGATATACGAAGTCAACCCAGGAGCATTACGTGTTGCGCCTCTATCCTTGTGTTAGATATATATCTCTCTCCCATTAATTAAATACTCTCTATACCATATACTCCCTCTATCCCCTTTTACATGTCACTTAATTGAATTTTTTTGTCTACTTTTATTTGTCACTTAACAATTTTCAATGCGTATTTAATATCAACAACTATCTTAAAACGTCAAACATTAGTCACTTCTTTATCATAATCAATAAAAAATCATTCGTCACCAGTAATAATCTACCAATTTTACTTTTTGCATGATTTTTAAAAAAAACATCAATCACTCACTCATTAAATTTTCTCAACCGCTAACATTTACTTCACCTTAATCTACTCAAATTAACCTTAAACGACATACTATTGGACGGAGGGAGTACACTATATGATGAAAATTTAAATTCAAAAAGATATTTGTTGGAAGCGTTTGGACAAGTAGCATTGCAACATATGCATGTAACTCGAGGTTGTGTAGTTGCATTGCATCAAATTATTGCTTTTTTTTTGTCACATCCATATTCATAATCTGCACTAGTATTTCTTCTGTTTTTCTATTTATCATTTAAGTGACACATGTTATATTTCTCTACTTTTACTTATAACTAATAATTTCAATATACATTAAATATTGTCACATTCTTTGAAAAATAAAAAAATTAATTATTTTATCATCATAATTTATAAAGAAATCATTATACTCAAACAATTTTACACGAAATTTTAAAAATACATTAAATACATACCTATCAAATATAGTCATCAACTAATATTATTAATATCTATTTAACCTGCTTATTTTAATCTTAAACTACTAATATTAGAGGACGTGAGTGATTATTGGACGGACAAGATCCACCACATGAGCTATAAACACCATCAATACTGTCACATGTCATAATAAAAATTAAAATAATATGTATCAAATACTCCATCCGTCCTCTAATACATGTCGTTTAAGGTAGATTTGAGTAGATTAAGACGAAGTTAATGTTAGCGGTTGAACAAATTTAATGAGTGGGTGGTTGGTGTTTTTTAAAAAAAATTCATGCAAAAAGTAAAATTGGTAGATTATTACTGGTGATGAATGATTTTGTTATTGATTATGATAAAGAAGTGATTAATGTTTGATGTTTTAAGGTAGTTGTTGATATTAAATACGCATTGAAAATTGTTAAGTGACAAGTAAAAGTGGACAAAAAAATTCGGTTAAGTGACATGTAAAAGAGGACAGAGGGAGTATTCATTTGCTACAATTTCCATACCTCATCATCTGTCACGCGTGTAGTTATATGTTAGTTGCTCTCGATGTGTAGTTATATACTCCCTCTGTCCTCTTTTACATGTCACTTAACCGATTTTTTTTGTCCACTTTTACTTGTCACTTAATAATTTTCAATGCATATTTAATATCAACAACTACCTTAAAATGTCAAACATTAATCACTTCATTATCATATTCAATAAAAAATATCTTCCCCACCAGTAATCATCTACCAATTTTACTTTTTGCATGAATTTTTTTATAGAAACATCAACCACCCATTAATTAAATTAGTTCAACCGCTAGCATTAACTTCACCTTAATCTACTCAAATTAATCTTAAACGACATGTAATAGAGGATGGAGGGAGTATAGTTGAGTATCATTATATTATGGCCGCAACAATGGATTTGAGTCATTGTTATACATATTACTACAAAATTTGAAAATGAGATATGAATTAAATTTGTGAGTAATTAATACAGCAGAGACGTGAGCAAAAGTCTACATTTTGCGCAGGATTGAATTGTACTTGGAAAAAGCATGTCTCTCAGTTCTCATTGCCTCTTACTACATACTAGTAACTTACACGTAAACCTTTTTAATTAATTAAAATGCAAAAAATACATTATATAAGAAAACATTTGAATTACTTCAGAATCTATTTCTATATTTTTAATTATATATAAGCGGCTAACACATTATAGTCTTGTGGCGTACGTGTCACATGAATATTTTATATATTTTGATATCATTATTATTATTTATTCATTTAGTTATTCGTCAATTATATTTAGAATATATCAAAGAGCTATTAATCTAAATAAATTGACACGATAAATTAATCTAATTATACTTCTGCACTCTACAGTCTACACTGAAACATTTTTGAGAAGTGTCTGCATTTATTATTTGAAATATCCGGCAGCTGCACTTGATACATACTACTCCATACAAGCACATCGTCTAGAGAGGCTATGAACATTACATGATTAATTTACACTTCTTTTCTCTATTCATTTATTCCCACTTAATTAAGTAAAAACCCTCTAACAGCCAAAACATAACCATGCATGCACCACTCTATGCATTAAAACCCAGATACCTAGAAAAACACAGCATCATTTCCATCCAAGAACATGTCCAGGAGATCATCTTGCCCTTGGCTAGTTATATCATTACTCCCATCACCAAACAAGAGCCACTTCTCCAGCACTGTGAGCGGCATTTGTAGCGCCTGGCCAGCTAATTCCATGTTCAACGGCTTGCTCTCCTCTTGAAACACCATGACGTTATCTTGATGGAGATCAGTTACATTACTGTTGCCTAAGATGGAGTCGAGCTGGTCTGGAGTCGTCGAGCTCAGCGCCCCCTCGTCGCTGGAACTACTTGAACCCACAAGCTGTTGCTTCGCAGTCTTGAGTGAGTAGTTTTGACCGATCTTCGTCATCTGGGCGTCAGACCCAAATGACGACTTTTTCTTACTCCAGTTCTCAAGCAGCCTAGCGATGTTCTCAGCACTCGAAGCGTATGTTGAGGCAGCTGGCGTTGAAGACGCTTGAGTCACTCCCGCTGTCCTTGTCGGTGTGGGTGCAGGTAACGGGTTAAGGTTGGAAGGTTGCGGAGGAGAGTGTGTCTTGGTTTCATACACAGGTTTATCTAATGATAAAGCTGCGCAGAGTGCTTGTTTTGCCATGTGAATATCTGTCTGGAGCCTCTTCTCCCACTGGCCTTTCAGGTGTGTCTGGCGAGATGCTGAAGATGAGGATGAGTTATCATCTTGACTGTTAGTATTATTATTGGTTTTTCCTGGTTGGAGCATTTTAAGCTTTTTCTTCAAATGGGTGTTCCAGTAGTTCTTTATATCATTGTCTGTTCTCTGAGGCAAGTACGATGCTATTGCAGCCCATCTACAAAGATAAATAAATACAACTGATGATTATTCAATGATTTAATACATTATTAAACACATTAATAATGACACTAGTATAGCAAGACTTTAATTGTCTTGGAGAGGTAATTAATTACCTGTTCCCGAACAGTGCCTGAAGATGAATGATCATCTTCTCTTCTTGATCAGTGAAGTTGCCTCGCCGGATACCCGGCCGGAGATAGTTGGTCCACCTCAGTCTGCAACTCTTGCTGCATCTCTGCAAGCCTGGAACCACATATATTAAATGGTGATGAGCAACATGACTATATCAAATAATTATAAATCAATATTATATTCAAGCTTTGATAATATGAAGAAAGAGAAGCAGGCGAGAACATGGGTCTCATGTTCTGGCAACTTGGTGACCAGAGGGTGATGAAGATTATTTATTATCGTCTAACAATACTAGCTACCACAATGATTGAAAACGTTTGCTTGTTACCACTTACCAGTATTAGTAGGGACTAGTCTCCAGTTGCCTGGGCCGTGATCTTGGATGTAAGACACCAGGATGATGTCTTCCTCAGGTGTCCATGGCCCTTTCTTCACTCCAACAACCTTATCACAGCCTGGTGACCTCCCCATGATCTTTTATGTTCTCTGTCTTCTCCAAATACCTAAGCAGCCACGCCAGAGAAAGGCTACAATCAGCCACCACTAACGCTGACAACTCTATACTCTAATATCTTGTCTCGGGGGTGAGCTAGCTAGTAGATAGCTAGCTTTTGCAAACTCTCTTTGTCCTCCTGATCTCTGATGCTCTTGTCGGAGTGTCCGAAGATGTGTGGTGAGAGAAAAGATTCCAAATCCCAAGTGTGTTTTTATAGTGGCAGAAATAGAGATGGCGTGTCTGTGTTGTTTATGTGTCTGTGAGGTGTTTAGAGGACGCCGACTTGTGCGAGAGAAAGAAGCTAGTGATATTTTGAGAGAGTCAAAATGACCTGGCTAAGTGGGGAAAAAAATGTTGAAGCCTTACTGTATTTCTATGGGTAGGAAAAATAGAGAGAGAGATAAAAAAAAAGTCAGCTGAGATATATGAGGTGGCTATAGCTGTTGCTTTGCCTTTGGTTGATATTGCTTGGAAAGCTTCCAAGCGTATTATCAACAGCATTCATTAGCTTTACTTCTGATATCATATAGTATTGAACCGCGTGGCATTGAATGCTACGGCCACGTTTCACGTTGCTCTAGTTTGTGGGGTTTGATTTGGCTCTTAATCAAGCCATCCCTATACCAGCAACAGTTTTATTGGATCTTTGGGTCTTGTATGGTTGTTGACTAATAAGGTACTTCCTCCGTCCTTGTCGTTTAAGTTTAATTTAAGTAAATTAAGATAAAATTAATGCTAACGGTTGCACAAATTTAATAAATTGATGATTGATGTTTTTTTAAAAAAATTCATGCAAAAAGTAAATTTAGTAAATTATTACCGGTGATGAATGAATTTTTTATTGATTATGATAATGAAGTGATTAGTGTTTGACGTTTTAAGGTAGTTTTAGATATTAAATACGCATTGAAAAGTATTACTCCCTCCGTCCTCTAATACATGTCGTTTAAAATTAATTTGAGTAGATTAAGATGAAGTTAATGCTAGCGGTTGAATAAATTTAATGAGTGGGTGGTTGGTTTTTATAAAAAAAATTTGTGCAAAAAGTAAAATTTGTAGATTATTACTGGTGATGAATAATTTTTTATTGATTACTAATAAAATAAAGAAGTTATTACTGTTTGGCGTTTTAAGATAGTTGTTGATATTAAATATGCATTGATTAATTAACATGTCTTTGATCATCAATTTATTGTTAGATTGATGTCATGAACCGATTTATATAATAAAAACAACAGGTTCAAGTGATTTTCCTCTGAATCAGCTGATTCAGTCCAATTAAATTCGATTTGACTTACATAAAAGATACGTAAATGCAAATCATATCGGAATCAGGTCCGATTCTCAGTCTAACCGACCAGTATGGTTCAGCTTTAATAACTATGCATATAACTTATGATGTAGAAAAATGAGAGAATATGAATGATAAAATTCAATAAATTCCTTATTTGGTATATGTGTGAGAACTTGATAATTTCTTTAATAGGAATATGATGGAAAGTTTACCTCATGACACCATAAAGACCTTTATTTTTTGTGATAGCCAAATACGTAGAAAGTAAATAAAATTTAGAGAGAAAAATTGTCTTTTACTTTTCTTCCCTCTCAATTTTAAAGTAAACTAAATATAATAGAGCTATAAAACTGAGTCAGCGTGACTTTTTTATAATTAATGCACTTATTTGAAAACATTTAGAGTGTGTTTGGTACTTTGGTGTAAGAAAAATTTAAGGCAAATAAAATATTTGAAAAAATGATAGTAACTTTTGGTTTTGAGAAGGTTGGCTAATAGAAATTTAATTAAAATATGTTGAATTTTTTTAAATTAAAAAATATTTGAATATTATTATATCCTCCACGAGAAAATAAAATAAATTATATGAGAAATTTATTCTCCCATACTAATTAACTTTCCTTTTCGCTTCATTTTTTCTGAGCCAAATACATTGAAAGTGTGTTTTATATAAATTAGAGGTGTTGTATATAAAATAAGAAAGCGCCCTTCTACTACAACGAAATGCTTTATTGATTTTATGTGTAGGAAGTGCTGTTACAATATTATTTATTAATTTGTTTTATGAAAATTTTTAGATTTTCAAAGTTTTATAATATTTGTAGGTTTTTTAAGATTTACATACACTAGGGTACAGATTTAGAGTTTAGATTTTTAAGTTTTTTTTAGAGTTTTACAACATTTTTGGGTTCTTTAGGATTTCCGGACATTAGGGATTTAGAGTTTAGTTTTTTAGAATTTAGAAATTTTAGAGTATACTCCCTCTGTCCTCTTTTACATGTCACTTAATCGAATTTTTTTGTCCATTTTTACTTGTCACTTACCAATTTTCAATGCGTATTTAATATCAACAACTACCTTAAAATGTCAAACATTAATCACTTCATTATCATATTCAATAAAGAATACATTCCTCACCAATAATCATCTACCAATTTTACTTTTTGCACGAACTTTTTCAAAAAATTATTAACCACCTACCTATTAAATTTGTTCAACCGTTAACATTACCTTCACCTTAATCTACTCAAATTAACCTTAAACGACATGTATTAGAGGACGGAGAGAGTATTGAATTATGCTCTAAAGCATATGGAAAAACGGGTTTACCCGAAAGGCAAAAATAACTTCATTTTGAATGGTGTTTAGGGATTTCAGAGTTTCATGATTCAAAATTTCTAATATTTTAGAATTTCTAGGATTTTAGGAGATTTATTTTTTAAAATATTTTTAAGATTTTAGGATTGCGGATTTTAGAGTTGCGACGCCGTTTTGGATATGACAGTTTGAATCCAAAAAATCTTTAAAACCCTAAAGTAATAAAAATTCTAAAATTTATAAATCCTAAAACAGGGGCTTTTGGATTCTTTAGGATTTCCGGACATTAGAGATTTAAAGTTTAGTTTTTTAGGGTTTAAAAATTTTAGAGTATATTGAACTATTCTCTAAAACATATTGAGTTGATAAAATAAAATAAAAATGAGCAAAATGATATTATTTTATTTAATTTCTTACCTAGTTTATACGGAGTCACCCCTATCCACAAAAATTAAACTTATTCAATTTTTCCCGTGAAACCAAAATTGAAAAGATGTATATAAATTGTCATGTTGCCCAGACTCGTAAAGGCGGTGATCGAGGATAGTGGCGGTTTTAATTGGGGGTAATGAGGATAGTCTCTCCAAATTCAATTCAAAATATCTATTCATAGAAAAATAATAATTATATTCATAATTTTGATTAAATTTTTAATTTTCCCCACCCTATCCAATTCAAAATTTTAATTATATAATTTTATTTTCGGAGGACCATTGACCGAATACCAGTGGTATTAACTATTTGCGTGTGTTACAAAATACTCTCTATTTCCTCTAATACATGTCGTTTAAAATTAATTTGAGTAGATTAAGGTGAAGTTAATGCTAACGGTTGAACAAATTTAATGAATGGGTGGTTGGTGTTTTTTTAAAAATATTCGTGCAAAAAGTAAAATTGATAGATTATTAATGGTGATGAATGATTTTTTATTAATTACTTCCTTTGTCCACATTTACATGTCACTTAACCGAATTTTTTTGTCAACTTTTACTTGTCACTTAACAATTTTCAATGCGTATTTAATATCAACAACTACCTTAAAACGTCAAACATTAGTCTCTTCTTTATCATAATCAATGAAAAAATCATTCATCACCAGTAATAATCTACCAATTTTACTTTTTGCACGAAATTTATTACAAAAATATAAACCACCTAATTATTAAATTTATCCAACCGCTAGCATTAACTTCACCTAAATCTACTCAAATTAATCTTAAACGACATGTAAAAGAGGACGGAGGGAGTATGATAAAGAAGTGATTAATGTTTGATGTTTTAAGTTAGTTGTTGATATTAAATATACATCGAAAATTGATACTCCCTCTGTCCTCTTTTACATGTCACTTAACCGAATTTTTTTGTCCACTTTTACTTGTCACTTAACAATTTTCAATGCGCATTTAATGTCAACAACTACCTTAAAATGTCAAACATTAATTACTTCATTATCATATTCAATAAAAAATATATTCTCCACCAGTGATCATCTACCAATTTTACTTTTTGCACGAATTTTTTTATAAAAACATCAACCACCCACTCATTAAATTTGTTCAACCGCTAGCATTAACTTCACCTTAATCTACTCAAATTAACCGTAAACGACATGTATTAGAGGACGGAGGGAGTAAGTGACAAGTAAAAATGGATAAAAAAATTTGATTAAGTGACATGTAAAAGAGGAAAGAGGGAGAGTAATAATTAATCACGATTTCATGCTGGGATCTAACTGGTCGAAGGCTTAAAGCCCACCGGTGTACGCATTTATCATGAACATAAATGCTCGACTAGAAACCCATAGATTTTGCTTTGATATCTCATGGTGTGGGTATTTCATCTTGATTCTTCTCTTGCTTTACAGGGAGCATTACCAGCCTATCATCAACCATCAGCAAAGTCACTACACACTGATTGATCGGAACCTCTTGTCCGCAGCAGCATGTGTTGCCAAAAAAAATATAAAAAAAAGAGAGGCTAGAAAACGAGAAACAATGACAAATGAAACGAAGCACATCTGCGCGGTTCACACGTACGTATCTGTAAGTACTCTCAATCTAATCGAGCCTTGAATATCGAGGGGCCCTGAGCTCCATGATCATGAAGCTGAGTTTACAAGTACCAGCAGTTTCATTCGTGTTCTCCTCCCAGCTGGCGTTACGTTAATTCCAGTGGTGGGACGTACGTACTTCATTACTGACAGGCTGCTTTCTTTTGCTCCTGCTGGTTCACGTCCACACATTTTGACATGCATGGTTGCACTCGAGAGATCGCGAGAGAGCGTGGTATTGATTTCTCTCCCCAGCAGGTTCACCAATGTGTGGTTTTAGAGGAAAGGAATAATATCCATAATCGACCAAATTTGGTCTATGTATTTCTAAAATCGGAATGTAATCTCAATTATTAGTCATGTAATTTGTTGTTGCAAGGGAAGTTATTAATTAGGAGTCTAAAAACCAATCACTACCCATCTTGTGGTAGTAGCATAGCATCAAATATAAATTAAAATTATTAATTGACAAGTAAAAATAATTGAATGAGCTCGCGGAGTGATAAATAAACGGAGTGATAAACAAACTGATTGAGAGAGTGATTAATTGTTACCTCAATAGACCAGTTGTAAACCAACCGGTGAAAGTCCGGTCCATTCATCAATAACACTATATAAAAAATGATTAAAATTCGGATAACCGCGTCAGTAAAATGCTAGATAAAATAAGGTGATTTTGAATCAAAACCAAATTATTTTAAATACAAGTACCTATCAGATGTTGACAAATGTGCCTTAAAATATAAATATTATTATCAATTAACTGTTTGAACTCATGATGTGCAGATAAAGAATAATAAAAATCAAACCTATATAGTACTATTTGGCTGTTAAATTAATTTGCTGCACTGGATTTAATTCCCTGAAGAAATTGTTATAATGGACCATTTGAATTCATGTTGGCTCTACTTTATTTTGAAGTATTTAGATTTGTTATCACACATTGCTTGAATACTCTTCTCGTATGTTGGATATTCTTTTTGTATGTTGGCTCTTCTAGACCACTTTTATCTCTACAAGGGTCTATCGTATATAATTGACACCTTATATTATTTAAATAAGAGAATGAGTAAAACAACTTTTTTAGTAATATTTTTTTAGGATTTTGGGGTGTTTAAGGAACTATCATGAATACCCTAAAACTTTAAAATCCTAAATCTTAAAATATATATGAAAACCTAAACTCAAGTATCCGGAAACACTACAAACACACCTAATAACTTATAAAACTGAATTAAAATTCTAAAATTTCAAAACACTAAAAACCATAAAATTGAAAAGAAAAATTAGAAACCCGATATTTATTTCGTCAGACATCTTACCTCATTTATATAATAAAATAAAATGACACCCTATATTTTATTTTCCCTTATAGAAAGGGATGTGTTTATTCTTTGGCAGCATTCTCTGTTAACCTCAAGGCAATCGTCAGCCTCAAGCACAATCACATTGCTTTCATGCTTTGCAGCAATGTGACTGGCTTTGCATTATTTTAAGTAACATTAGTGATCTCATATTTCATTGACGAACATGTCATTAATTGTCAACTTATTTTGTATTTAAATCTCGGTATGTGTTACAGATAAAATGGAGTTTTCTTTAGATAATTTTGCAACAAGTGTGAGGTCCGAAACCCTGTAAATGTTTAAATCGTGAATTAGTACCACATGAACCCTACACCCTTTGTATATAAGCTGGTCTATATCATTAATAACGGAATTCAATGGGAAACGACATACAAGAAACTTAAAACAATATACTATATAGAAACTGAACTAATTTCCTCTACACTTGTACCAATAAGAGCATTCACATTAAATAAACTTGAAAATTAAATTAATGTCATATCATATGAGATTTTTGTGTTATGCTAATTCTTTGTTCTCATAATATTTTTTTCATAAACCTTCTATCCACATTGAGTAAATGTCCATACAACTCTGTACATTAACTCACTTGTCTAATCATAAGTTTTATAATTTTTCATAATATATTAATTACCATTTCTTAATCGATCTATACAACGAACAGCTATAAATATTTTAATAGTTGATTACAAGCGTATACGATGTTTTTAACGTTAATCGTCGTAAACAGCCCGACCCAATTTAATTAAAAATTCTGATCAGTATACGGCGTTTATAATTAAAAAATATTATTTGCGTAGTACATATATGGTGCTTTTATTATGCAAATGCCGCTTTCAACTTGCAAACACCGTATGAAGTTCATAAAACGCATCATCCGTGTGATACCATATCATGTCAGAGAGTCATAAACCAACCACCACATCCAAACTTATCAAAACTTATTCCAGATAAACTTTATCCTCTGACATAAACTCATTCATAAAGCTTGGTTGGGAATGCCCTGACAACTAACCATCCTGGCTTTACTTAACTACACGTTGCATTTATCGAATAAAAAATGATATAATCACAAAATTAGTTAAGGGGTTACTTACCGGATTTAAAGTGAGATTTTGTAGTATATTAGGCACGAAATTGGAAAAAAAATTCATTTTTCTTTTTAAATTTTAAGGCTTTTAGGACTATATACCCTAAATATTCTAACACCTTAATTAACACCCAAAAATAAAATTCTAAACGTCGAAAATCCTAAATTTTAAGTTTCTGGTAATAAAAAAATCTTAAAATTCTAAGAGCTTAAAATTTTAAATTGTGGAATCTCAGAACCTGAAGACACAAAAAAAAATTGATATAAAAACAACAAAACCATGCTGTTTACTAAATTTCATAGCTAACCCCATACAAGATGGGACCACCCTAGTTTCGCTCATGTCCGACACCACGAAATCTATCGTCGTACTGTGTCAACAATTGTATAATACATGGTCAAGATTTTGTTTGGCGTGAAATCGTGGTCAGAAACTTTTATGGCGCCATATGACGCTCACTCGGGCATTGGGTTCCAAAACCAACAAATCTAACCTAGGACAAGTGTCTGCAACCTATTTAAGCAGCCATAAATTATCATTTGTTTATCAATTTTTTACAGTGTACTTAAGCTAGCTACGAGTCTATAATAATCATGAAATAATCACCTAAATGCCGATTCAGCGGCCTGCGTTAATTTTAAGGAATATACATTCTCATCTGGACTGCGTAAGTACAGTTGAAATTTTCTTCACCAGGTGTCAACTTTTTTTAGGGCTGAATTAAATACCGAGACTTTCAGATTTGACACATTATTGGGCTCTTAAAGTAAACGATTTTGACAAATTTGCACACCACCAAATAACCATGATGATTATGCATGAAGTTGACGCACTGCTATATTTTATATCATGCTATTTGAGTAAACGATTTTGACAAATTTGCACACCACCAAATAACCATGATGATTATGCATGAAGTTGACGCACTGCTATATTTTATATCATGCTATTTGATCTATAAGTGAAGTGTAATACTATTAAAAAATAAAAAAAGCCTAAAATTTGACATAAACCCAAATTAAAATTTCGTTGAGTTTAGGGTTTGGTGATGTTTATATAAACATTAAGGGAGGTAACGAAAATCACCTTACGCCGTCAGAAAAAAAGAAGAGAGGAAAGTCCATGGCTCGGTTGCTTCGGATTATCACATAGAAAGCGGAAAGGTGAAAAGGTCTCATCTTATTTTTTTCAATATTTTCTTAAATTTGATGTGTAGAATTTTGATGCAAAAAACAAAAAAGAAACGTGACTTAAATTTTTAGGTGTCAATTGTGAGTGGGGTATGTAGGAATGTGTCACGGAGTATCTATGGGGTGTCAAATTAGGAAATTGGTGGGAGTTAAAGGCATCCACATTGGAAAATTTTTTAAAAGTTGTTTATGTCATGTCATATGAGATTTGTGCATATATGATTTGTCATAAATCTCAATTACCACATTTCAGAGTTTATAGCATGGTAATAGATTATCTTAATTATTTTTAGTGGATCAATTACCACGCTTCATAGTTTGAAGCGTGGTAATAGGTTATACTGAATATTTAATATATAACAATTACCACGCGCTACTAACTCTTGATATTTTGACGAACCGTTTCGCGCAGACGAAACACTTCAGTGTCAGAAGGTCATAAATCTGTTTCCACATTGAAACGAAGCGCTCCAAAGTCTCACATCAAACTTGCATCAAAGCTTTAACATAGATGCCCTAAGCATGGTGGACGAGTGTAGGTCTAGGTCTATGATGGTAGGAGTAGGTTACGTTGATTTTGTTTTGTTTTGAAACAAATCAGGAATGACACATAAATATATTTCTAAAAAAAGATTTTAGCATAACGTTATTTATAACAGTGGTTCGCTTCACTGCCATAATTAAAATTCTATTAAAGAGTTTGGGTGGAGAAATTAGGGTAAAACTTAGCTAAAATCCTATTAAACTAGTAAACTTATTAGCATAGTCTGTAACAGACATGTGGTGCTAAAATCCTGCTGAAGGCACTCAAACTCAGCTGTGTTTGCAACCCTAACACTTTAGGGCAAAAATCTCTCCAAAAATAAGGCTTTAAACTCGTCCCACTTCTTAGGATGTGCATGCTCACCGTGAATAACTAACACCATATCATACCAGGTCAAGGTAACGCCCTGAAACATACAAGCCACAAACTTCATAGATCTTGTACTCGAGCGCTGCAGCACCTGAAAAAGTCTCTGAGTAGTCTCAATAAACACCTGAGGGTCTTTAGTAGACTCGGTACCACAAAAAGTGGGTGGATGAAGATTGAGAAACTCGTGGAACGTCACCCTAAATCTCGCCATCGTGAAACTCTTCAGTAGAATTTTGATTGTGGTAGTGAAGCCTGCCACCGCCATAAACAACGTTCTGCTAAAATCATTTTTTAGAAATATATTTGTGTGTCATTCTTGATTTGTTTGAAATCAAAATAAAATCAACCTAACCTACGCGTACCATCCTAGACCTAGACGTACACCCGTACACCAACATGCTCAAGGGCATTCCCATTGAAGC
>NQLW01000048.1:1343245-1367638 GCA_002312845.1 Kalanchoe fedtschenkoi
TATATTAGGTACGAGATTGGAAAAAAAATTCATTTTTCTTTTTAAATTTTAAGGCTTTTAGGACTATATACCCTAAATATTCTAACACCTTAATTAACACCCAAAAATAAAATTCTAAACCTCGAAAATCCTAAATTTTAAGTTTCTGGTAATAAAAAAATCTTAAAATTCTAAGAGCTTAAAATTTTAAATTGTGGAATCTCAGAACCTGAAGACACCAAAAAAAAATTGATAAAAAAACAACAAAACCATGCTGTTTACTAAATTTCATAGCTAACCCCATACAAGATGGGACCCTAACCCTAGTGTCGCTCATGTCCGACACCACGAAATCTATCGTCGTACTGTGTCAACAATTGTATAATACATGGTCAAGATTATGTTTGGCGTGAAATCGTGGTCAGAAACTTTTATGGCGCCATATGACGCTCACTCGGGCATTGGGTTCCAAAACCAACAAATCTAACCTAGGACAAGTGTCTGCAACCTATTTAAGCAGCCATAAATTATCATTTGTTTATCATTTTTTTACAGTGTACTTAAGCTAGCTACGAGTCTATAATAATCATGAAATAATCACCTAAATGCCGATTCAGCGGCCTGCGTTAATTTTAAGGAATATACATTCTCATCTGGACTGCGTAAGTACCGTTGAAATTTTCTTCACCAGGTGTCAACTTTTTTAGGGCTGAATTAAATACCGAGACTTTCAGATTTGACACATTATTGGGCTCTTAAAGTAAACGATTTTGACAAATTTGCACACCACCAAATAACCATGATGATTATGAATGAAGTTGACGCACTGCTATATTTTATATCATGCTATTTAATCTACTCCCTCCGTCCTCTATTACATATCGTTTAAGATTAATTTGAGTAGATTAAGATGAAGTTAATGCTAGCGGTTGGACAAATTTAATGAGTAAGTGGTTGGTGTTTATTTGAAAAAGTTAGTGCAAAAAGTAAAATTGGTACTCTCTCTGTCCTCTTTTACATGTCACTTAACCGAATTTTTTTGTCCACTTTTACTTGTCACTTAACAATTTCCAATGCGTATTTAATGTCAACAACTACCTTAAAATGTCAAACATTAATCACTTCATTATCATATTCAATAAAAAATACATTCCCCACCAATAATCATCTACCAATTTTACTTTTTGCACGAATTTTTTTATAAAACATCAACCACTTATTCATTAAATTTGTTCAACCGCTAGCATTAATTTCACCTTAATCTACTCAAATTAACCTTAAACGACATGTAATAGAGGACGGAGGGAGTAGATGATTACTGGTGAGGAAAGTATTTTTTATTGATTATGATGATAAAGTGATTAATGTTTGACATTTTAAGGTAGTTGTTGATATTAAATACGCATTGAAAATTATTAAGTGACAAGTAAAAGTGACAAAAAAATTCGGTTAAGTGACATGTAAAAGAGTACAGAGGGAGTATAAGTGAAGTGTAATATTATTAAAAAATAAAAAAAGCCTAAAATTTGACATAAACCCAAATTAAAATTTCATTGAGTTTAGGGTTTGGTGATGTTTATATAAACATTAAGAGAGGTAACGAAAATCACCTTACGCCGTCAGATAAAAAGAAGAGAGGAAAGTCCATGGCCGGGTTGCTTCGGATTATCACATAGAAAGCGGAAAGGTGAAAAGGTCTCATCTTATTTTTTTCAATATTTTCTTAAATTTGATGTGTAGAATTTTGATGCAAAAAACGAAAAAGAAACGTGACTTAAATTTTTAGGTGTCAATTGTGAGTGGGGTATGTAGGAATGTGTGACGGAGTATCTATGGGGTGTCAAATTAGGAAATTGGTGTGAGTTAAAGGCATACACATTGGAAATTTTTTTAAAAAGTTAGTTGTGTCATGTCATATGAGATTTGTGCATATATGATTTGTCATAAATCTCAATTACCACATTTCAGAGTTTATAGCATGGTAATAGATTATCTTAATTATTTTTAGTGGATCAATTTCCACGCTTCATAGTTTGAAGCGTGGTAATAGGTTATACTGAATCTACTATAATAACAGAATAGGATGGGAGCGTCGCTCCATCCGGGTCGGGTCGGTTCGGTTCGGGTCGGTCGGTTCGGGTCGTTCGGTTCGGTCTGATCGGATCGGATCGGTTCGGTCTGATCGGATCGGTTCGGTTCGATCGGTTCGGTTCGATCGATCCCAGTTGGCTCGGTTTGGTTTGAAACAGGTTGGTTTGGTTCGGTTTGTAATTGATCGGTTTGGATCGGTTTTAAATTTCAGTTTCAAATTTTTGTTCTAATAATTTGATTCAATTTTTAATTTTTCTCCAACAGAACCGAACCAAATCCGTCGGAACGACGGGTACCAATACTTGTATTTAATATATAACAATTACCACGCGCTTCTAACTCTTGATATTTTGACGAACCGCTTCGCGCAGACGAAACACTTCAGTGTCAGAAGGTCATAAATCTGTTTCCATATTGAAACGAAGCGCTCCAAAGTCTCACACCAAACTTGCATCAAAGCTTTAACATAGATGCCCTAAGCATGGTGGACGAGTGTAGGTCTAGGTCTATGATGGTAGGAGTAGGTTAGGTTGATTTTGTTTTGTTTTGAAACAAATCAGGAATGACACATAAATATATTTCTAAAAAAAGATTTTAGCATAACGTTATTTATAACAGTGGTTCGCTTCACTGCCATAATCAAAATTCTATTAAAGAGTTTGGGTGGAGAAATTAGGGTAAACCTTAGCTAAAATCCTATTAAACTAGTAAACTTATTAACATAGTCTGTAACAGACATGTGCTGCTAAAACCCTGCTGAAGGCACTCAAACTCAGCTGTGTTTGCAACCCTTAACACTCTAGGGCAAAAATCTCTCAAAAAATAAGGCTTTAAACTCGTCCCACTTCATAGGATGTGCATGCTCACCGTGAATAACTAACACCATATCATACCAGGTCAAGGTAACGCCCTGAAACATACAAGCCACAAACTCCATAGATCTTGTACTCGAGCGCTGCAACACCTGAAAAAGTCTCTGAGTAGTCTCAATAAATACCTTAGGATCTTTAGTAGACTCGGTACCACAAAAAGTGGGTGGATGAAGATTGAGAAACTCGTGGAACGTCACCCTAAATCTCGCCATCGTGAAACTCTTCAGTAGAATTTTGATTGTGGTAGTGAAGCCCACCACCGCCATAAGCAACGTTCTGCTAAAATCATTTTTTAGAAATATATTTGTGTGTCATTCTTGATTTGTTTGAAATCAAAATAAAATCAACCTAACCTACGCGTACCATCCTAGACCTAGACGTACACCCGTACAACAACATGCTCAAGGGCATTCCCATTGAAGCTTTGTTGTGAGCATCGTGTCAGAGTTCGGAGCACTTCATTTCAATATGGAAATAGCTTCATGGGCTTCTGACACCGAAGCGCTTCGTCTGAACGAAGCGATTTGTAAAAACATTAATTACCACGCTTTAGATATGGAAGCGTGGTAATAAATATGTTAAATATTCAGGATAATCTATTATCACGTTTCTAACTCTAAAGAGTGGTAAAAGGATATATTGAATATTTAATAGGTATATTAGAAGTGTTGTAATAGATATATTAAATATTCATCTCTTTTACCACGCTTCAGATTTAGAACCGTGGTAATAGGTACTAGGTATAAACTAAATAATTAATGTATATCAATTACCACGCTTCCAACTTTAAAATGTGGTAATAGGTATAAACTAAATATTTATCATAATCTATTACCACGCTTCCAATTCATAATTGGAAGCGTGGTAATAGCTATATTCTAAATATATTCTAAATAATTAATGCATATCAATTATCATGCTTCCAATTCTAAAGCGTGTTAATTGATATCTATGTAAATTAATAAAAAATAAATATCAAGAAAAAATAATATGAAATAATAATTATAAATAATTAATTATTTAATAAATTTAAGAATTTTGTAATATATAATATAATATGAGAAAGTAGAAAAATTCATAATGTGACATGTGAATACACGCGCGGAGGGTTGAAAAAATGTTTTTCAATGTGAATATATATTTATATAAAAAAATTATTATAAAATTGAGCTGAATAAATTTGATGTAACATGATATAATTTTTCTTTTATTTATTTTGATGGGATATCTTGCCTCCTACCAATTTCCTAACCTATCATCAGTCCTCCCTGACACATTCCTAACATATCCCACTCACAAGTCACGATTGACATCTAAAAAAAACAACATCTCCTACTTCAGTCAGAATTTTTTCTTCTTCTTTTTGCATATAAATTCTACACACCTAATTTAAGAAAATAACGAAAATAAATAAGATGAGACCTTCTCACCGCTTTCTATATGACAAATCAAAGCAACCCAGCTGGCTTGTGCTTTCCTCTCTTATTTTTTTTCTGACGTCGTAAGGTGATTTTCATTTCCTTTCTTGGCGTTTATATAAACATCACCAAATTCTAAGCCTAAAGAAATTTTAATTTGGGCTTATTTGGAAACTTGAACTTGTTTTTCATTTTTAATAATATTTCTTTTATATAATATTATATGAAGTCACTCGGAGGGGGACATGTTGGTGAAGACACACTTTTGGAATCTTGGATTTGCTTTAAATTCAACCCGGACCATTTTTTATGTGGTATGCGTTGAAGAGAATGAGAATATAATAATTACAAGACACAATTTGGAATTATTAATATATTTTTCTATTTGTTATATCAGAAAAAATCAGAACACTAATTAATTGTTTGAAAATGTTAAGCTGTGGTGAATTTCTTTCGTAAAATTTTATTCATATAAGTAATACATGAAAGACGTTATCAAAAAACGGATTACATAACAAATTAAAATTAAGTATGATTGTGTTTTTTTTAGCATGTGAACTAATTGAATCACATAGAACATTTTTAGCACCATCAATACATTTTTACACCTTCAGCTTAGACGGTTTAGACGAAGCGAGGGTCAAAAGGTCTTAGAGAAATCAGCGAGTGAGCCTTTGTACTGTTATTATTAACTCTGCTCCATTCAACAAAATCTTCACATGATCTATACTCTTTTGAAATGTCACATACGGAAGAAAAAATAGACCTTGAAGATGAAGTTGTCGGTATATAAAGAGAATGTCAGCTACATTAATAATAGTTTAATTGAAATGTGTTGATAGTTTGTCGATTAGTATCAGTATAGGAAAAATGAAAAGAACCGAGGAATCAATCTAAATTGAATCAAGTGTGAGAAAAACACGTACATTCAGATTTTTCAAAGCAATCGGAAGCGCTTTGAAGAAACCCTAGACGCGAAAAAACTCTAGCGGTTGCCAGTTGCCACTATACTTATTGCAACTATAGAAACTGTAACCACCATAATCTCCATAATCGTTATATATAGCGCGGAGAGACCGACTATGTACTTGGTTTTTAAGAATATAGAAACTGGAACACACTGCAATAAGACACGCAAAACGAACAGTAAGGAAAGGGGCCAAGGGCCAACACACAGGTTCATGAGTGAAGAAAAAACTTGCATAAAAGAAGAATGAAAACTCATGCATTTGAGCCATAAAGACCATCTTGAAAAACTGTCAACGGCTCAATCATTCATATACAAACTCTTAAACAGCAGCTCTCTCCAGACATGAAGCAGACATGTCCAAAATTTAGGTATAAAGTTCATAAGTAACTCGTGCATGGCAGACACATG
This sequence comes from Kalanchoe fedtschenkoi, assembly GCA_002312845.1. Classification (NCBI taxonomy): domain Eukaryota; kingdom Viridiplantae; phylum Streptophyta; class Magnoliopsida; order Saxifragales; family Crassulaceae; genus Kalanchoe; species Kalanchoe fedtschenkoi. The sequence goes on from NQLW01000048.1 coordinate 1,348,984, forward strand.
GAGACCTCTTTATTCACAGCTGGGAAAATGTCGCCCTAATGAATTTTAGAGGCATGCAGGAAGTTGAAGAGAGAGATCTCCAGAATTAAATATCTGGCAGGTTATATTTTTCTGTTGTTCAGTGTACTTGGCAATTCAACATGTCGGCGTGGCTCGAAACTTGTTGGTTTCTAGTTGGGCTATGTACGGCCCATTTCTCTTGGCCTACAATTATGCTGCCAGTGTCCCTGGCCCACCAATTTAAGGCCGTCTTTGATTTGATCCGATCACAAAACTACTCTCTCATCTCCAACTGCTCTATTGAAATTAAACCTCTATCGATAAGCGGGACCTTCCTCCCATACTCAGTCAACCTTTGAGTGTGTGTATTTTTTTATATTTATTTTATATATTATATAAAAAAAAGTTACATTTTATGGAGCCAAACAGTTTGGTGTAAATATAAAAAAAATGTAGTTTTGAATTTTATGAACCACATATAAATTGTTATGTGTATAATAAAAATAAAAAGAAATTAAAAATTAAATATTTTAGGCAACCTTCTGTCTGGCGGTTTATTTTGAAAATTTGATATTTTTTTCCATTTATCTCTTTTATTGATTTTCTTCATTTAGAAATTCGTTTTTTGCATCCACCAACAATAAAAAATGTTATTTTCTCTTTCATTAATAACCCATGAGAATGTCTGATTTTCATTATTGCTCTTCAGTCTAAGCTACTACTCACGACTCTACATAAAAATCCTGTTTTCGGTTCTCGACTTGTTCAGCTTTGATCAGCTTCTGAAGTAGTCTTTCCGATGAGTTCATCAGATGGGTACAAGGAACCAAAGCGCATATCTGACGCCAAATATGAGCTTGGAGTGTTCGGAGCTGAGAAGTACTACAGCATGAAAATGGATGGCAAGACGACAGTCCAACAGCGGCCAGACCCTATCGGGTTTCCTAAACCTAATCTTCACGTGGGTGATCAGAATGTCACGGCACAGACACAGAGTTCGCCTAGGCGTCGGAGTTTTTGTCCCATGTCCAGACAGAACGTGGCCTCTTCTCTCTTGATCAGAAGCTTATGCAGAAATAGCGAGCCTAAGCCTAAGGCGTCGAGTGAAAGTGGAGGCGTCCACAGCACAAAGTCCCGCCTTAACAGGAGTTCGTCAGCTAAGATCACGTTGAAATCTGCTCATCAAGCAATGACTCACTATACTAAAAAAGGTCCATCTGATTTGTCTCAACCTACTCTGACCCATTCAACTGTTAGAGCAAATCACTGTGAAACACTCGAGGATCGCCATGTTAGAAATACGCGTAGCATCAATGTGCTTGGAAGCAATGACTACCAGCTTGGAGCGGTTCGCAAGAAGGCTGACATAGAGGCCAGCCTAGAGAGAAAGCTGTCAGTGCTGGCCTGGGACGCGATCCCCGGTGCTAAAAAGGCGCCAGCAGTGAAAATGGTAGATGGGTACGAGAGTGACGCAAGCTCTGAGCTCTTTGAGCTAGAAAGCTTGTCGGTGAGCACAAGGCAATCGGTGTCGACCGTTACAAGACAGGGTTCGACAAGATCATACGGACGTAGTGATCAGGGCAGTGTCACAAGCAGCCTACATTATTCTAATGAGAAAAAACTGCGTCTGAAGATGACTCAAATAGGCGTAGGGAAGCGCAGTCCTGGAGGACCACTGTTGGGTTGCTCAAGCCAGAAATCTACAGCAGTGTGTGAAACTGCATGCATCAAGTCTAAGCCATAGATGTGCCTGCTATGTTGCTTTGAACTAAGTCTTCATAGTTCGATATTAATCATATTTATTGTCTGTGAGTGTTTCTGACATGTTTTGGAAGATTGAAGTGTGTGAATAAAAATATAGTTCATTCTGCAAGATGACGATCCTTATTTTCATTGCAAACCCTAAATCCTAAAACCTGGTCGTGCTCCTCATGCACAACACAACTATACTTTACCCCGCTGCAGGGCGGGTGCAAGGCGGCCTGGGTAGTGCTGTCAGCTTGTTTTAGGTCGATCTGCGTTTTTGTATATAGGTTTTCAACATTCAATGTTCAAAGGAATGTTTTTTTTTTTTTTTTGCCAAGAAAAATGGCAACTCAAGGCTTGAATGGGGCCATTAGGTCACTGTTACATTCAATTCTGTGACCATCTCATAGGTCACTACAGTGACCCGAGTCCAGAACTGTTGAGTGTTGACAAGGCCTTTATGATGAGTGTGGGCATGGTGAGGCTAGATGGAGATGGCTTGAGATAAGCCTATGCAGGAGCCTGCGCCTGAAAAGCAGTAGGAGGTTGGGACAAAATGTAGATGCGGTTATTCAATGAGTTTGAGATGAGGGAACAATTGTCTCCATCAATTCTAATGACTTCCTGCTTTATCATCTTTTTAGAAAGAAAAAAAAGGGTCCAAATCTTTCATTTTGAGTGTTATTGGTTACGAAAGTGAGTTGGTCGTCGAGAAGTAGGGACAACTCGTTAAGGGGACCTCGGAGCATATCAATCTCACAACCCTCCCTCCGACTCTCCAACTAAGGTGATGCAATGTGCTCCGGGGTACGAATGGTAGGAACCTCAAGTCGCGCCCAGTCAACGGCCTATGTTATTTCCTCCTAAGTCCTCCCAGCCTCTTGCCTGGTAATCTTCAGCAATTTTCCGAGTAAATTGGTTTTTCCAATATTGGCACCACCTCTCGAACCTGCCTTTCCCAATCCATCAGATCCCCCTAAGCCCAGGAATGCTTTCCATCAAAGTGATAGACGAGTTACATGTAGTTGAATCACAAATGATCGCCTCAGTTCTAACCCATCCTCGTTCACAACGTCGTCTATGATCGCTTCCCTAATATTAATTAGTCTAGTACTGTAATTGGACCATATAATTTAAACTCAACTCACATAAACCTATATAAATTTATTTGCATTGAGTTATTATAATTTGTTTGAATTTTGATTTCGAATATTTGGGTTGGGTTAGGATGTTCTTCGCGTTTGGTAATTTAAACCATTTTGGGTTTACACGAAATTAAATCCAACCGAAATTCAATCTTGTTTTTACGTTTGATTTGTAAAATTTGCATATACAAATCCAACCAAAATTAATAGTTTTAAATATGGGTGTGTTTGGCTGAGTTGTTTTGAAGTTGTTTTGGGTCGTGTCGTGTCAGATTATTGTAAATGAATACTATAACTCAGTCAGCGTTCACCTCATCAACCCAAATTACTCCCATATAATTGACATCTACTCCGTCAAAATTCACCTCATTAACCCACATTTACAACCCTAATTGACAACAAGATCTTGATGAAAACATCCCATTCACCGTCACCCTCTTAACTTTCACGCACTGCGGTCCATAATCAGTCCAAATCAAGTCTAGTGTCTAGGCCAAGTAGCAAACAAATCATCATAGTCTTAACACTTCCTTAGCCAAGCTTGAATTCGAAACAACAAGTCAACAGTTGTAAGGCTTAAACCGAATCGAGCCACACGGATACAATCGGCCCATTAACTCCTGAACCGAACTTCACGGATACAGTCAGTCCGTAAACCCTAACATACATTCACCAACAACATTTTGCACCAATCTGCAAAACCCTCGTAGTGCACCTGCACCGGCTCGATTTGGCGAAGGCTACCAATACGGCAATACCTGTCCATGCAAACCAGCTGGGTGGTAAATTAGCATTTTTCATTGATTTTTCTTCTTCTTCCAAAGCTACGAACTTCAACAGAATTATCGGTCTGTAATTTAAAATTAGGACCGAAAACGTCTATTCCGATATATGAGAAGCTCGTCAGGACAATGCAGCTGCTGTCATGTTGAGTACAACGACATTGAATATAAGAAAACAAAAAGCAACAGCACGTGTTGTTGTTGTTCATCAGCTGCAGCTAGCAGTAACAGCTCTGAATATGAGTGGTTTCTTACAGGTGTGCAAAAGCAAGTTTCCAGAGACAGCATGAGCACCAGTTGTTTCTTATTTCGTACAATATGCTTTAAATTTCTCACCAAATGCTTTTTCACCAATCATAATCCTGTAGCTTTATTTATTTTCGTCATTATATATATATATCAAATGTCATTAATATTAATCTTCGAGTATTTCACTAGCGCATGAATGTTAGGCACATGATCAATATCTCAGTACCAGAAACAAAGAATACTAGCTCACAATTCACTCAGAGAGAAGAAATTTTTAGAGAATAAATTGTTATTATTGACTACCGTTGTATTTACAATGAGAATAAACAACCCTATTTAAGATACAAATACTAAGCCAATAGGATTTCTATCTCTAACAAAAATAGTAACCTACATAAAATAGGAAAACGACAATATTTGAAAACTTCTCTAACAATAAAAAATATCTTAAATCTTTTACTTATTGGGTCATTCCAGGATTAAACCCAACAATGAATACACGAGTTATTGGTAACTCTATATATGTTCTTGCATCCAAAATATTGGAATTTAGTTTGACCTAATTCAACATGTAATAACAAGATTTTTTTATAAAAAAAGTAGGTACAATAAATAAAAAAAAACACACGCTCCCAGCTATAAGTGTGAAGCTTGAACCCGAAACCTTTACAAATAACTGACAGCAAGTGACCTAACAAGATTAATTGAGTGTTGAATTTTTCATCAAAATTTCTTGAGTTCCCATGGAGTCTTTTCAAACTATGTCGTTACTGAAAATAAAGACCCTATATATTTAGATGTAGATGTTTTGGACAAAATCAGACCACTTTCGATACCGTCGAATTTGTTGACAATTATTATTTCTGTCTGCAAACGAAATCGCCAAGTAAGTCACCTCCTTGTCCTTCTTATGTTGATGTGTCGCTTTTTAATTGGTGAATTTTATGTCATATCGGATAAGATTTGCAAACTGCTTGTCCATCTGCAAAATGGACTTCAAAACATCATTTTCGATGCAAACGAAGGTTTGACAACATGTTTGTTCATGACATTTTAATATAAAACAATAATTTTAAATTGGTGATTTCATAAAATATAAAACGGGTGATTTTATATGCCAACCCGCTAATTGTTTTTATTTCATTTTTAATAATTTCATCAAATGCTATAATATTTTAATTATATTAGTGTCATCATGAACCTAGTATATAATTACACTAACATTTACTTTATGAATGATTGTCTGGTTTTGAAATAATATAATTGCACAATTTATGAATATTCACACAAACTATTAAATATTAAAATTCAAATCAATGAATATTAGATGCATCATTTAAAAAATTCAATTTAGGTATTTAAAATATATATCTAACAAATGAATATTATAGAGTGTTCGATAAACATTTGTACATAAAAATAATAAATTTGAACTCATGTTTTGTTAAGCTGGAGGACAAACTCATGTTTTGATGAGAATGGGATTATTCTTAAGCTAAATGATTAAGCTGATGATGATTAGCGTGATCATAATGATGATAGTCCAACCCAATCATGATGCTATGCACTTTGGAATATATATATATATGTGCTAGTTGATGGATCCTAAATGCATGCAGTGGAATTATTCTGTGATTAGGGTAGTGCAACTCATAATCATGATTACGACAATTGATGTTGTTTGGAATTGTTAACTGTATAAGGTTAGACAATCATGACGCTAATTAGAGTATTGTAATTTAGTCGAAAAGGTTGTCATTGGTGTTCATCTTTTTGATAACCTTTGCAATGGAGGGGGAAGTTGGAATATAAGGCATTTTATATATCCCATTAGCATTAGCATATGCCAAACTGGATAATCCACTCGAATGTATAAAATCCTACATACTCTATTTGTTTTTACTTGCCACTTTATTAATATTTATTAGTCTATTTTTATTTGCAATTTAACAATTATAATACACATTTAATAATGTCACATATTTTAAGAAATAAAAAATTAATTATTTCATCTTCATAATTCATAAAGAAGTCATTGTACTCATTAAATTTAAACTTAATCAACTGTCATTAGAGGATAGAGATTTACTTCCAACTATAGCATTATTAAGACTCCGTTTGGTTTACAAGAAATTTTAGATAAATAAAGATTTGGGAGAAATGTGAAGATATCTTTTACTTGGTTTAGAGAAAATTACATAGAAAATTTTAACAAAATAAAAAGTATTTGAGCACTTTCTTATGAATTTTTCATCCCTAACCAAATAAAGAAAAATTAGATGAATTTCATAGATAGTTAACTTTTTCTCCCACTTTCTTTTCCTCTTTATTTTTTACAAACTAAACATACTATAAGGCTGTGTTTGGTTTAGAGAAAATTTGAGGGAAAGAAATTGAGAAGAAAAATAAAATACGTCATGGATTCCATTTATTTTTTGGTTTGTAATGGAAAAGAAGAATGAAAGTTTCAAAACTTTTTTTAATTTAGCTTAATTTTCTTTCTATTTTTTCATCCAATTTTCTTTCACACAAATTTTTCATAAACCAAATATGAAATTTTTTTAACTTTCCGTCAAATTTCTCCTTTCCTTTTCCCTAAACTAAACACAGCCTAAGTGTATTTCTTTTATGTGGGGGATTGGGTACCAAATGTGTGAGAAGGCACTCTAACCCTAATTAGACGACCTTGTTCTGTCTATGAGCTTCAGTTTTCAGCTTTGTGTTTATCATGAAAAAGATGAGCTCTGGTCGTTAATGGCGGAGGAGGATTGTGAGAATTTTAAGTTTCCAAGAAATGACATACAGTGGATTGACCCACATATGAAAGTGACCAGTGTAGGAAATGGCAAATCCTTTTCAAGATTTGAGCTGAATCATCATGCAATAAACTAGATATGTTTTGGCACCCTAATCTCCATCATGGCCCCTCGAATCAAGGACTCTGGCCAATAAAATAAATAAACAAAATAAAATAAATATAAAGATTAGAATATTTTCAAAGCTAGTTGGGTGGGGAAGTGATATGTATGGTAAGATATGACCCCGACTTACATAAAAAAAAAATATAAAAAAAATATAATTTTGGACTGCCACTGTTTTGTGGTAGGTGACATCAGCCCAAAGTGGATGGACACAATTGACCCAAGTCATCAGCAGCCTTGCTGGCATTCTCAGCCCCACACCTACTTGGTTCTGGAACAAATGCAATCCCAACATCACTCTTAATCGATCACTTGGTGTTAAGTACACATATCAAAGATGAGTTTAGGGTTTTGAAATGGGAATTGAAGGGGGGCAGGTCAAATAATTGGGCTAGAGTAGGTGGGACCATGTTGACTCCCATTAGGAGTGCAGATGGGAGGTCTGTGGCCTGTGGGGGTTGTAGATTGGGTCCCTACATTGAAATTTCAATATAGGGCCGGCCTCTGCCGCTGCCAGTGTTTCAGAGCTTCTTCACTTGTCTACACTGCAACAGTCCCTCTGTCCTCTTTTCACTATTTTGATCACACAGAATTTTTGAATTGAATTTGAGATTCCAAATAGGGGGTTAAAAATGCACCCAAAAACAAAGGGTTGTGATGCATACGCGGGATCATAAAACTCAATGGTAAGTAAGACTTTTAGGTGAACCATTTGGGACCTTTGAGTGAGGGACAAACATTTCCCCTGTGCGCAAAAGACATGACTATTTGGCTAGCTAGAATATGTAGGTTTGTAAGCAAGTATCCTAAGCAAATATCTCATCTTCTTCTCAATGATTGCATGTAATTCTGATAATTTACATTATTCATAAACCTAATTAATATGAACGTACATCACTTATCAACCTTCAAATAATTGTGGGTCATTTGATCCATGAATAAATATTTCATTTCAAATTCGAAACACTACAGAAAACTGAAATAAAAGTGAAAAATGAATAAAAGTTGTTCAAATGGGTCAGCATGAGATTTATATCCAGAGGCCATGCAAGTCTACAATCTGGTAGATTAAACAATATATATTTCCTTTAAATGAGAGTAAAGATTAGTCAAGATTGTTAGTAAAGATTAATTAATAAATTCAAAATTGCATCACTTTACCTTCGCATATAATTGATTGACTGTTTGGGATAAAAAATTGTTAGTCACCATGGAAGCAATAAGCAAAATTAGGTAAATATTTGGAAAATTAACACACTACTTACTCTTTACTTCATTTCTATGTGGCAACCCACGTAAGAGTGACTGTGTGGTGGTGTTTGTTGCGCTTATTTTTTCCAGTGAAACAGAACAATCAATATATAGCTGGTAAAAAGCACAAACTGAGGGCCATAGACAGAGCGAGCAGTTAACATGTGGTATGTATTTTTGCTCCTTTTTACAGAAGCCTCAATCTGAAAATCAGGAATCAGTGGCCAGGAAAAGTGAAAGGGTTGGGGAAATCATTACATGAATGTCTTCAGGTCCCAGCTTTTTCCAGCTTGTATATGTTGTGTTATACTCCAGTCTTTTATTATTTTAAGTTTATGTTTTGGTAATGTAAATAAGGAAAGAAAAATCTGAAAAATGTAGCAGGCACTGGCAGGAGGAGTGATTTAAATTAATCAAAACAGTTTTTAGGACTTGGAGGAGGATTGGAGGAGGGCCTACCTGAGAGACCAACCTGTGTTGTCTTTATGGATTGAATGAATGTTACAGAAGGGCACCTCACGTGGACTCTGTAGACCTGTAACAATGGGGACACTGTCCCCAGCTTACAATTATTATCACAAAAAAACAAATAACCCTGTAGCAATGGCAATAAACTTACAATTCAATGAAAAATCAACACATCAGTGAAAGCTGAAAACATGCACACAGCTGATACTCTTGTATTCTTGCGTGTTATCTGTAGGAGCATACACTTTCATCTCATGGGTTTTCAGGTTTCACCGACCACCACACTAACATATTCCAACTTTGTTTTGTAGGACCTGTCTTAGGAACATATTCATGAAATCTCAGATTCATGAGACCAGCCACTTATCCGGTTCTCCACCTGAGCTCATATTTATTAGGTGAGTCCACAATTTGGATCCCATGAAATTGATATCTAAACTTCATAAACACCAAGAACTTTTGAGCTTATCAATTATCTTTGTCATGATGTATGATGAATGCATGAAATACTTACTCTCCAAGTATGGCACTAACCTTAAGCAGGGAGAACCAGGGAGCATTGTCATATTGGGAAATACAAAAAATATGGCAGAGAAAATGAAAGCTATATGGATGATGAGCACATAAGATGATCACTAGCTCTGTTGGGAGGTTGATGACAACTAACTAGCAGATCAAATATTTCCAGTGGAAAAATGACATTAGAATTCTCTAACTCATATGCATACTCTGGAGTCTGGACATATAATACCGACAGAGAAGAAAAGAAATAAAAGAGAGAAAAATATAGCATTATTTAGATCCCAACAGTGAGTGATCATAAGCCGACCCTATGACACATGAACATTGCTTGGAATCATAAGGTAAAGAATATTACAGGTTTGATAGATTTTAACAAAAAATTCTCTTTCAACAACACAAATTAAGAAATTACTGTTCACAACAAGTAAAAAAAGAAAAGAAGAAATGTGCTTTTAAAAGCTTACCAGTATAATTCCCACTCATTATCTTTTGTTGCTTAAAGCTATAACTTGCCATCCATATCTCTCTCTCTCTATCATTATTTTCTCACTCTTTCCTTATCTCCTCCTCCAAGTCCACCCCCACACTGCCACACACAGTTATGTGAACAGAATTCCCAACACAAAAATTTCCATATCATTCACAACCAAGACCCACCCAGCTGTGTTTTTCCTTTCAGATTCAAATTCAGCAAGAAGACCAAAGCAAGCTCAAAACCCCACCAAGAATCAGCCGAATTCAGAAAAGAAAGATCAAAGCTTTGCCGAAAGGCCTTACAGTGGTGTTAGTTTTACAGAGGTGCAACTGCTGAATAGCTGTAACATTATTGCTGCTGGTTTTTTAGCTGTTGTGTTGAATGGTGTAAGCAATCATCTTATGTGATCGATGGAAGGAGGAGGAGATGACCATCATCACACCCACAATAGCCACCACCATATTTTTCAGCGGTCAAACAACTTCCCTTTTCAGCTCCTGGAGAAGAAAGAAGACGATCAGTCTGCCGCCTGCTCCAGCTCCGGCTACCCACCTTCGAACTCCCTCGCCATAGTCAGCTCCACCACCACCAACAACAACCCAGACCCTACTCAACCAGACCCCACCAAAAAGCCTGCTCCAAAACGCACCTCTACCAAAGATCGACACACCAAGGTAGACGGCCGAGGTCGAAGGATCCGAATGCCAGCCCTGTGCGCGGCGAGAGTCTTTCAGCTGACTCGCGAGCTGGGCCACAAGTCTGATGGCGAGACGATCGAGTGGCTGCTTCAGCAAGCAGAGCCAGCAGTTATAGCCGCCACGGGGACCGGAACAATTCCGGCCAACTTCACTTCGCTCAACATCTCACTCCGTAGCTCCGGTTCATCCATGTCCATTCCATCCCAGCTTCGATCCACTTACTTCAACCCCAGTTTCTCAATCCCGCAGCAGCGCAGAACGCTCTTCCCTGGCTTGGGACTTTCGTCGAGCACCTCGTCGACAATTTTAGACTTCCAATCCAACCACGGCAACAACTTAGGAATTCTCCAGCAAACGAAACAAGAGCTTCGCGAAACGACGTCGTCCACTCTTGACTTATCAGAAGACGACAGCCACCTCAGCCGGAAGCGACGGACGCCGGAGCAGGAGATGCCGCCCTCATCACCGCCACAGCACCAACTCAACAATTACTTACTCCAATCGACGAGCTCCGGAGTAATCCCGGCCAGTCACGGCCAGATACCCGCGAACATATGGATGTTGGCAAACCCCAATAACAACCAAATCGAAAACCCAATCTGGACGTTTCCGCCGCAGGTCAGTTCCAACAATGCTGCGGCAGCGGCGGCGGCGCTGTACAGAGGAACAATGTCGAGCGGATTGCATTTCATGAACTTCCCCACACCAGTCGCGTTGCTCGGGTCGGGTCAGCATTTAGGGCCTGGTCAGGGTTCAAGCGGGCTCGGGCCAGGTAATAACAGCATGAATGAAAATCATTTGAATATATTTGGTGGGTTGAACCCGTACCGGTCGGTGTCCGGGTCGGATAACCGGGCGAGTGGGTCTCAGTCGCATCATGAGGATGAGCGACATGATTAAACGACGCTGTATTGTTAATGGAGTGTTATGAACGTGTTTACAAAAGTGATTAAATTTGGATTTAGGCGAGTGTCATGAATGTGTTTACAAAAGCGCCGGGTTTATATTTGCCTTTTTTTTGTAATATTGAATTATTTTTGTGAGCGTGATTGAATTTATTTCTTTTTCTCTATATTTTTTTATCGTTGAAAATTTCCCTAATAATAAATATGTGTTTTTATTTGACTATATAAAATTTGGTTTGACGACATTGTGCATACCATAATGATAAGGCCTCGGCAATACATAAAATTCTCATAATGGCAATCATGATTATTTGGCATATGAGAATTATCAATAATTAAGTGTTAATTTCATTATTCTATACATTCTAGAGTGTCGAGAATTTTCATAATGATATCTTGTTTTGGGCTGCATGGCCATAACTATTTACTTGCTTCCTTGTACATATATATAGACCTCATCCAATTTAACGGTGAAGTAAATTCATGACAGTCTAATTCATACTCAGTTTCAATATATTTATAATCATACGATATCATTTGAGCTTAAATTTGAGAACTGATGATTACCAGACAACACCAAAACTACTAGTTTAACACTTTATTGGTAGACATGTGTAATTTGATAATTGGTTCTCAAAATAATAAACACTCTTTCAGTAAATTATTTGACTTTCCATTGCAAGCTTAATAATGATCCTCACATATATGTGAGCTCTTCCTCTCATTGTTAATTGATTTTGGAACATATTTGTAATGTTTAACCAGATTTGTAGGAGGTCTTATTTATCGAGGTTAACAAAGTCTTCGCGAGTGAGGAGGGGTGTTCAACATATTAAAGACTCATAGTCCCATATTGCCCATTTTAAGTTTAATTGTGATCCTCATATATGGTTTGACTCATTCCATCATTGTTAATGTGTTTTGTGTGAGAATTTAACTAATTTTTAGTTATTAAATTCGTTTAAACAAAATAAATTAAGAGAAAACTTTTAAAAATTTATTGGTGATGAGATAAACTAAATAAAAATTTCTAATAAAAATATGATTTCGTTTGTTTTGAAATGAAGAAAAATACGAGTAGGAATTTTATTGCCTCTTGTTATATAAAATTTATTTGTGGTAAATTAAAACATTTCATGTGTGACCGGATGCATCCCCACAGCATCTTACAGTGGACCTAATTTTTTCCCACAAAGTGTGAACAGAGCAGAATACGAAGATGGGATGGGCCTCGGGCCCATTAAGCTTATGAGTTCCAGGTGTTGTCACAGAGGCGTGTATATGAAAGAGTGGTACACTGAGGGGTAACTCAACTGACATGAGAAATTGAGTTATATTGTTTTTATTCGAATATAAAATAAATATATTGATTATAAAACTTAATGCAAAAAAAAGAATTTAACCCGTTAAAATATAAGGTAAATTACAAAACATATTTTGAATTATCACCAATTTTCAAATTAAGTACTGAATTTTTTAATTCTTCAATTTCATTACTATAAACATAATGAAATGAGAAAATTTATAAACAACAGATTGTGTGTCTGATATATTTATGCAAATTTCAGAATCTTAACGAAAGAGTTGGACTTCCAAATTAATTTTTCCATTTTATGCGAATTGCTTTTTGGGGTAAACTATAAAAATATACCATGAACTACCACCTATTTTAAAATTAATTACCAAATTTTTTAATTATTCAATTTTAGTATCGATCTTTTTAATTATTTAATTTCAGTATCATAAACTTAACAGAAAAAAACAAATAGAATAAAATGAGTGAATCAATTTGGGAGTCTAACTCTTTTGTTAGGATACTGAAATTTACCAAAATATATCAGACACACAATATGTTTTTATATAAATTATTCATTTCATTAAGTCTATAATATTGAAATTGAATAATTAAAAAATTTGATACTGAAATAAGAATTAAATAATTAATTTAAAAATATGTGATAATTTGAAATATATAATTTATCCTAGACATTATATGCCGTGAAATCTGGCCCCACGATTGCCCCTTACAATCTGGGCCGTCAATGTATGTGGGTCACCACCAATGATTGAGCTTTTGTAAGAGGCGAATGATGGAGAGAGTCTCGCCTCGTTTTTCATGGCATGTTTTTGGTTGACTCACTCACTTCATCATTAATTGAGATCAGTTTCAACTCTCGTGATCTGAAACTAATATCATCATCAATTCATTTTTCTACGTATTTTAATTTTTCAAATACCTATTTAATTATGGGTTGATATTGTCCAATGTTGAATTAAAATTCATCTAAGTCGCTCTCATTATATTGGAGACAAAAGGGCTGCAAAGCCATGTCAAAGAGAAATGATAATGAGATTTATTGTTTGATTTAGATGTAAGAATATAAAGAAAAAAGCAATATAAGTAAATTGACTTTCAAAGTTTAGATTTAGTATATCAACAAATAAAATAATTTTAGTCTAATACTAAATGAGATGAAATTCATGAGAAATTTTAATGTATTTTTTTCTTTAGACTTTTTTTAAACTAAAAAAATGTTACACTTTTGACTATAATTATTGAACCGTATTGGTTGGTTCGATCGGTTGAATAAGAAATTAGATCAGGTCTGATTTATAAATTCTTACCTAACTACACCACGAATCAAATAAAACAGAACAAACCGATTTATTTATTATGAAACTGTTGAACCAGACTAGTTTTACTGAACTAATTCATTATAAACAAAGGCTTAATCAAACATTAATTGAGACAATACTCTAACCTAGACTCCCACAATTACATAGGAGTATCCGTTTATTTAACTACTAATTTTGGAACGTAACATTTTTTATATTTGTAAAAATTATTACAAATAATTTAACATATGGCTGAATGAATTTAAATTATCTATTCAATTGGACAATCAAAAATTAGAATTCAAACCGGTTCGGCCTCTGATTCACTTCACTGATAATTATACTTTGCAATTGTTAACTTAGCTCAATCATTCGGAGTAGCAGTCGCTGAATTAATGAATTTAATTTTTTTTTTGTAGATTGTAAGGATTTGATCTTTAGTGTTGTTAGTAGTAAAGAGGGCATCAATTAGAGGATTGTTTTGTTTCATTAGGATTTTGTCATACATCATTTCTAGACTATACTTCTTTAAAGTGAAATAGATTCTTGATTTTTAGGCAAATGTTTCATTCTAAGTTGATTATTCAATTTGGTTCAGTTCAGTTAAATTTGAGTTTCGAAAATAAAGCTAAAATCATAGTGTGTATATACAACTCATATTTATATGTAGCACTTTCATCAGAATTAAAAAAAGTGTCTTGAGACCAACTCTTCAGAGCCTTAGTGTTTTAACAATAATCCAATATGTGAATTTGATCACTTGATCTTGGAAACATAAAGTGGGAGGCATTGATGAGTGATTGGAGAGACATGCATCACATGGATATTGATCAAAATGGTACCCTTATAATTTACACCAAGTCCTGCCAACACTCTAGCTTATTGAGACAATGACCATCCACCAACTTCTTCTCTTGGCTCCTTTCACACATATGAACATCATCCATACATTCACATCATTTGAGTACATGACATGATGGCATCATTGACACTAATCTAATCCTCATAAAGTGAGCAAAGACATGAAAGCCAAAGTGGGTGCAGCAGGAAGCAAAGGAGCCATTGTAGGGGTCACACCTCATGACTTCCACTTAGGGCATCATAATCAAATGATCCTAAATTTGGGTTAGTGAACATGTTTAACCTAATATTTCTTGTTTTGTCAGGTGATTAGTGATGATGAGATGATCATATGTAAAAGCTTGTGGTGAGAGTTGTACTTGCTGATATTCGTGAGCAAGCAAGAGTAGTGTCTAGTGTCTGCTGTCTATGATGTCAAGGTGTGTTGTGATGTTTAGGGTTCGAATCATTAAAGACGTTCTCACCAAAGGGCAGAGGGGGTGTTTTGAACTTGTTTGGTTGTTGGCAAGCAAGTGTTATTTATAGGGCAGTGTGACCCACAACTCCATATCCCATCAACAATGTCAACCACCCCTCTTGTGAACCAACAATCACCACGCACCCCACCACCTATCCCTCGCCCCTTCTCCATTATTATGTCATCTTTTCTATCAAGATGTTCCCATTCAAATTGGAGAATAAGAGTTGAAAGATGGTTGAATGAGATAGGTAAATATTAAGATGTTCCCATTCAAATTGGAAAATAAGAGTTGAAAGATGGTTGAATGAGATACGTAAATATTTGTCTAAATAAATTAAGTGTTTTGAATTAGGTTCGATCCTTCAAAAGCAGTCTAGTTCTATATGAACCTTTGTATCGATCTCTAGCAATCATTCTTGTAATATAAAAACTCTACATAAGCCGTCATGAAACATTTATACTATTCGGTCTTTAAGTAACACTCTCTAAAAAATTAGGGAAGAAGAAGACTCTTCACACAAAAGAGGGCAATAAAATCTGCCTCCCATTGTTGAGAATGAGTTATTGAATTGACACTCATACGTATATATTTAGCTTAGATTTGGGCCTGTGTGGGCAACCTGTAGGCCTCATGCAAGGCCACCACCCTCCTCTTCCTCGAAGTCCATCCCCCATCTCAAGCTGAGCGCCCACATGACATGCATGATCAATCCTCCGCTCAAACACACAGCTTTAATTTGTCCTCTAGTTTGTCCTCAGATTGGTGAGTGTCATTTTGACGCTTGTCCGCCTCCATCTCTCACACGCAACCTCTTCTCATTCCCCCACTTATTTTACACAGCTCAAAAGCTTATAGAAAACAACTCTCACTTCCTCAAAAATATTGATGCCATAGCTGGGATAAGTGATAGAAATCCTTGGTTTCTAAGATTTCACAGAAGCTCAAACCTTTGTAAGCACATCATATTTGCTGGTATTTGATTTTTCATGCCCCTGATCAGCTTGGCCTATATATCCTCTGTAAGTTGGTATCTACAGACTTTTGTTACATAGTTTAATTAGTTGCTTTTAAGTGGAGCAAATTCTAACTCTGCCGGTGGTGTCTGGCTTTGTCCTAATGTCTTCTGCTGATAGGTATGCGTCACTAAGGGAGATTGAGAACAAGCCTCCTAATGCTGATGACCAGCAATGGGTGACCTACTGGACTATGTACTCCATGATAACCTTGTTATTTGATCCCACGTACTTTGCCACCTTTCTTGACTGGTAAATTCATAGTGTTAAACAGTACTGCAGAAGAAGGCAATGCAATCAATCTGTATGAGAGCTTTGTGAGACCTCTGCATGTCAATCCGCATTCGGTTCACGTCTGGTACGTTCCGAAGAATGATAGGACCGGGAAGCGAGAAGGCATCATAGTAGCTGCAAACAAGTACATGCGCGAGAACATGGGTCAGGCGACGTTTGTCTCATCCCCGGGGTAGCCGGAGCCGCACCACATTTCACATATTCTTGAACTTGCAGTGAATTACGCTGTGTGTGTTTACGGTGCAGGTGCTGAAAAGAATGAGCAGTACAGAAACCTGAACTATGTTGACCCAGACCCGATTTACTGGACCAGCTAAGACGTTTACCAGGATGAACCGAGTTACAAAAATAACATCACGACGATGAAATGGAATCATCAAGGCATAGGTCCTAACTTAAATTGAAGGGAAAAACTCAAAAAGGCTTTTACCTACCACCATTTATCCAATTGGAGTAGAAATATCACGATTTTTATAAAATGGTACGATTAAAAAAATGGACTTATTTTTTAAAATAAAATTATTACACTCCTAAACTAATATTATGACAAGACATAGATTCGTGTATGAAAATTATGTCGTTTGGTTATCAAAATAAATAATATCATTTTGTACAACGATGTCTTTTCATACTCAATCATTCATAATCCTCAACAAGTTTAATAAGATCTATTTTATATAAGAAATCAAACAATTTGGTCTTAAACATCATGCGAAATCAGTCCAATTTTTTTTCCATCGCACCCTATTTGAAAATCATAGTAGTTCTGCCCGTAATTGGGTAAGTGGTGATAGTTCAGAGTCATTTTGAATTTTTCTCCTAAATTGGATTGTTGAATGACTTATTAATTTAAATTTTTAAAACTTTGGAATCACAATAAAAATATAATTTAATATGAACAGATTCTAATATTCAACCGCAACTGTGTACCGAGAGCCTTCCACCATAACGAAGATAACAATGTCGATCTTTCTTCGTAGGATTAGTCAGTCGCTAGACTTCCTCGGTTGTCTTATTGTTCAGGTGTGTTTTTTGACTCCACGATTCTGACCTTCGAAGTAGACCGTGTTATTAGTATGTGGACTTATATTCAAAGCAACACTATTTGCAGCCTGTCATTAATCCAAGTCAAAAGCTCGTTCTTTCCGACAAAATACGCACCTTCCATTATCTAAACGTTGTGCTGATATTCTCTAATTTTACAAAAGTTGAATGACAAAGAATCCAACTATACATTTGAGGATATAATTAGTTCGTTTTGATATCATGAAAATTAATTATATTTATATTTAAAATTAATTAATAATAAATATGAAAGTTCAATTATATATGATTATCATTAATTGAACTCTTAATATGCTCAACAAAATGGCCCCAAATTTCAACGCTTTAACATCCTAGAAACAACTCCACCGGCTCGCGATCCAGAATCGCTACCCCCACGGCGATCAGCTGTCCAAGGTTGCATCGGCGAAAACAGGACACGGATCGAAACAAGGTTCCAATTTGGGCGGGCCTAGACCACCTGTTCCACTACTAGGCCTGTCGAAATCGTAGGCCCATCGGATCCGTTTGGTAACGAAGTTTATCTAATCCGTGGATATCGTCGTCTCTTGTATATGTTGTTTCATTTGTTTTTTTAATGAAACCCTAGTAGACAGAAGAGACGGCGAGCGGCAGTGAAGCAGAGAAGCAGCAGCCATGGTGCACGTCTCCTTCTACCGCAACTGTATGTGATTTTCTGTATACAATTCGGATCATCTGTCATTGAAGTGCTTGCATATTTTCCTGCTGTGATTGGAATTGATCCGCTTGTTGTGAATTTTGTGGTATTATGACAAATTTGTGTTGATCTTGATAGGGTTTTGATTGTATGATTCAGTAAAACGAGCTGGGTCTCTGAGGAAATTGTGGAAAGGTTTAAGCTATGGTTTTGTATCTGAGATATTGTCTTTTCTAAGGTTGTGTGTGTAGATTAGGTAACGTGAGATTTGGCTGAGAGGAAAACTGATGAAAGGTTTTAGCCTTAAGGAAGAATCAATGATGATAGTAAAGAGTGTTGTCACGCAAGATTATTTGCTCTTTGTTTTTTGATTCTGCCTGTATAGACAGATTGTTCAAGTTTCATTTGTAGCTTGTGTTATCTATGGGACTGTTTTAAGAATTTTTTATTAAACTTTCTCCTCCATGTTTGATGATGTTTGTTTAGTTTGGTTTAGTAATTTGTTTGAGTATTTAGAGGTTGATT
>NQLW01000048.1:1385441-1435410 GCA_002312845.1 Kalanchoe fedtschenkoi
CGCGATGCCATGGCGGTCAGCAGAAGTCCGGCTGTCCGGTGGAAGTCAGGCACCGATGCCACATGCGGCTGTTGGGGTCGACGAATCGGGGCGATGAGATCACCTCCGGTATCGGTAAGTACACATACTGACTGTTGCAAATGCCGACCGTGATCCCGCTGTAACCCGCAAACGCACCATGAACCTGACCAGATGTCCACCAGATCCTAAGTGCCTGAGACATGTTCCTTCCAAAAAAAAAAAAAAATATATACACCAAAATTAATGGAGCCAAAGTGACTGGTGCATCTTACTGCATTCTGTCCGAGTAGAGTGCAGAGGATTGCGTCAGAGGCGTTGGCTCGACACGCCCGGATCATGTACGTCGGGTCGATGTATTTAACGTCGGCCGGGACGTTCTTGAAATGTCCTTTGATCTGTCACTCACACTCACAGCTAGTCTCATGTCACGGATACAATTAGTAGTAGCCACACAAATGAATGTTTGGAAAAATTATTATGTACTTGTTACTTAATAATTCTAGTGCACATTTAATATTGTCACGTATCTTAAAAAGTAAGATATTAATTACTTCATCCATTATAATGCATCAAGAAATATTTCTTCACGAGTAATAATTACCTGTTGTTGGATGTGGATGCCGATATCTGACAGAACAGGATTTCCCGTCGCGTCCTTCATGTCCGACTTCTCCAGCAAATCCTGTTTTTTTCAAAAATCATCAGTGCTCAGAATGGCGAATATCTTGCACGATATATATCGTGCTCACCTGTCCTGCGCCTTCCGCCACGCAGACCACAGCTGAGCCCTTGATAAGAGTTGTGCACACTTTGTAAGCTAGCACTTGAAGACACCGCCAAAAGATTGAATCGGGGAAATATTTGGATGTAGGATTTCGCCAAGGTGGAGAATTGTTGTGTGGCTTAAATCCCACATCGGTTGGGAGGGGGTACTATGCCCCTTCCAAGGCCATATATAAGAAGGCCCCCTCCTTCCTTATGATACACACCAATCCTAAGCTACTATCTTCTAGTAAGCTAAAGGATAATCTTTCCCCCTCTGTAATATTTCTTGAGTGAAATATAAATTTTGTGTTGGTGTCCGAGGACGTAGGCCCACTGGCTGAACCTCGTTAAATTTTGGTGTTATTCCTTTATTATTGTTTTAGTAGCTTTTATTTTGGTAGTATAATTTTAGTGGTTATTGTGCAATTAATTGTATAGGAATATCCTGTCTAGGAATACCTGGGGATATTCTGAAGGGTGGTTCTGTCGAGGAGATTGGATATTCTGAAGTAGACCGTTGTGTCTCCCCAATCTTTCCTGGGAATCATTCGTTGCAATTAGCGGTTCAATAATTTACTTGTTATATTACACGCTTCCGCACAACAATTGGTATCAAGAGCCAAGGTTCTCGTATGCTCTGTGGTTGCGACGAAAGCTGATCTTCCACATCAGAAAAGATCCTTTAGGCTGTTTGAGTTGTGATTGTTGATAGCTACTAAATTGATGGCCGAGAAGACAGCTATCATGTCAAGACCGATGATGTCAAATGCGAAGTTTTCGGTGGATGTATTTGATGGTTCGGGTCATTTCGGCATGTGGCAGGCGGATGTTCTAGACGCACTGTTCCAACAGGGTCTAGATCTCGCTATTGAAAAGGAGAAACCAGATGATGTTGGGGAAAAAGATTGGAAGACGCTAAATCGATTGGCGTGTGGTACAATTCGATCATGTCTGTCAAAAGAGGTGAGGTACCGAGCATTGTCATACCTGCAAGTGAAAAGACCCCTATGGTAGATGAGGAGTCTATTGAAGAAGAGGTTGAAACTGAAGAACCTCAACAACAATTTGAATCAATTGCAACTCGGAGGTCAAAACGCACAACGAGAGTACCTGCTCGTTATGCTAATACAGTTACTGAAGCATCTGTATTAGAGATCCATGAAGTTCCTACCACCTTTGAAGAAGCTGTCAAGAATTCAGAAGGTGCTAAATGGAGGATTGCCATGGAAGAAGAGATGAAGTCCCTTGATAAGAACAAGACATGGAAACTGTCTAGTTTACCAAAGGGAAAGAAGGCGATTGGCTGCAAATGGGTCTATGCAAAGAAGGAAGGATTTCCTAACAAGTCCGATATCCGCTACAAAGCAAGGTTGGTGGCTAAAGGCTACGCTCAGAAGGAGGGAGTTGACTATAATGAAGTGTTTTCCCCAGTCATAAAGCACTCCTCCATCAGAATATTGTTGGCTTTGGTAGCACAGTTGGATATGGAGCTAGTTCAAATGGATGTGAAAACAGCGTTTTTACATGGGGACTTGAAAGAGGAGATCTACATGACTCAGCCGGAAGGATTCAACGTTGCTGGTAAAGAAAATTTGGTTTGCAGACTTGAGAAATCGCTATATGGTCTAAAGCAGTCACCAAGGCAGTGGTACAAGCGATTTGACAAGTTCATGATCGGGCAAAAGTACACAAGAAGCAAATATGATGATTGTGTGTATTTTCGCAAGCTGCAAGACGGGTCCTATATATATCTTCTTCTATACGTCGATGATATGTTGATTGCTTCGAAGAGCCAGAACGAGATTGAAACATTGAAGTTTCAGTTGAGTAAGGAGTTCGAGATGAAGGACCTGGGAGAAGCCAAGAAGATTCTTGGAATGGAGATAAGCAGAGACAGGAAATCGAGGAGGCTTTGTTTGACTCAGAAGGATTATCTGAGTAAGAGCGGGAGTACATGGCGAAAGTACCGTATGCTAGTGCAGTTGGCAGCTTAATGTATGCAATGGTGTGTACGAGACCCGACATTTCGCATGCTGTTAGAGTAGTAAGCAGGTACATGCATAATCCGAGCAAGGATCATTGGCAAGCTGTGAAATGGATTCTACGGTATATTATGGGTACCGTAGATGTTGGATTAGTATTTCAGCAGGATAAGAAGGATGGTCTGAATGTAGTTGGATATTTTGATTCCGACTATGGTGGAGATAATGATACTCGACGATCAACTACTGGGTATGTGTTTACACTAGCAAAGGCGCCAGTGTGTTGGAGGTCTACCTTACAGCCGACAGTTGCTTTGTCTACAACAGAGGCAGAGTATATGTCAGCCACATAAGCTGTTAAGGAAGCAATTTGGCTTCAATCATTGAAAGGACACTAGAAATCGAACAACTAGAAGATGTAGCTCGAGGATATTTCAATCACTTGCTTCTAAATTTTTTCATTCAAGTGAGTAGCAGTGGCACATCAAAGTTTGTTTTGCATGACCTTGTTCATGATCTGGCGGAGTATGTTTCCAAGGGCTTATGTGTTGATTGGAAGGACATAAACTTACAGTCTCGTCGTTTGTGCTACAAGAAAGGTGAAGATGAAATGTTGCTCTACAAATCAAAGGTACAAAAACTAAGCCTTTTGCGTACCTTCTTACAAATGGGGAGCCGGTACCACCAATCTTACTTCCACATTAAGATTTTGAGTGATATGTTGTCAAACTTCAAACTCTTGCGTGTACTTTCTCTGGAAGGCTATTCCATTTCTGTGTTGCCCGACTCAGTGGGAGATATGAAACTCTTACGGTACATGAATATATCACTGACGAATATTGAATGTCTGCCCTTAAGGATTTGTCGCTTATACAACTTGCAGTTCATGATTTTAAGGAGTTGTTCAAGACTTAAACGGCTCCCTGCAAACATAATTGATCTAGTCAACTTACGATATCTAGATGTCCATGGCACCCCCCCTAAAAGAAATGCCAGATGGAATTGGAACAATGAAGAAACTTCAAGTGCTATCTAACCTGGTTGTGGGAAAAGATACATCAAAGCAAATGAAGGAGCTTAAAGACCTCACCAATTTGCATGGAGAATTACAAATATCAGGACTGAATAATATTACTGACAAGGAACATGTAGTTGCTGCACAATTTGGGAGAAAGGAGTATCTTGAAGAATTAGTTCTGAATTGGGAACAGATTGAAGGAAGAGACACAACCTTGGATGAGAGCGTTCTTGACGCCATTCAAGCACATGAGAACTTGAAGAAACTAACAGTCAAAGGGTATGCCGGTAAGAGGTTATCAACTTGGATAGTCGGTATGGCTCCTTCCTCCAATATTAAGGTGCGGTCATTGTGCATTGATGATTGTTACAATTTAGAAACTCTACCGCCGCTAGGTAACTTGCCAGCTCTCATGAAGCTTACTATTACTGGCTCACAATGCATACAATCCTTGGGTGAGGAATTTTATGGGGGCAGAAGTATGCCTTTCCCAACCTTAGAGAGATTTGAAATACGTGGTATGGATGCGTTGAAAACCTGGTGTCCTCCGAGACGTAACAGACGAGGATTCCCCTCTCTAACGGAATTCAAAATTCATAATTGTTCGGAGTTGATGACATTTCCAATTTGTTTCCCTTATCTGACTAGCTTACAGATTGCTGGATGCAATAAACTTTTGGGACAGGAGATGTGTGAGGGTCCATCACTAGGCAACTTGCCAGCTCTCAAGAATCTCACAATTAGAGGAGTACACCGCCTTGAATCATTTAGAGAATCTTACGGCGATGATTGTTCTAATGCTTCATTCTTCCCAGCATTGGAGAGATTTGAAATCAGTGAGATGAGAGGGTTGAAAACTTGGTGTTTTCCCGGAGGTCGGGGATTTGCATCTCTCAAAGAGATTCAAATAAAAAAATGTCGTGAGTTGATAAAAATCCCATTCAATTTCCCTTGTGTGACTAAACTAGTTATACGGAATTGTGATAATCTAATTGAGATTGAGATGTCTGGAGGGGAAGAAGGATCAGTCTCGACAACATACGGACATTCTCTGCTCTATATTTCGGTCATTGACTGTCCAAAGTTGGAAGAAATACCAAAGAGCTTTGTCAACTTGGTGGATGTTAATTGTTACGGATGTGACAAGTTGGCGTCTGTGCCGAGATTGCAACATGTTCGCAAGCTAAAGCTGCCTGTTGCTAATAAGTCGATGTCACTCGGAGCAGTGATACAAGACAGCACATATATGGAGGAGTTGAGAATAGAGAGTGTCTGTAGTAATGTGGCTGTGGAATTGTTGAGTCTGGATCCGAATCGTCTCATCTCTCTCAAGCGTCTTTATCTCGTGTTCATGGAGGATGATGACTATGAAAGAGTTTTCTGGGAGAACGATGATAAAGTGGCAAAAAGGGCACCACCTAATCTCTCACATTTGCAGATTACTGGTTGGAGTCTTCAGATGAGCGCTAAGATTCTGACCCATTTCTCCAATCTCAGTGGCGCAATAACCCATTTGGAATTATGTGAATGTCGTGCTCTGGAGTCATTCCCTCCTGATGTGGAGTTGCCGTCCACCCTCAAATCTCTTCATATTGCATTCTGTCATGCTCTCACAACTATTTCATGTTGAATTTTCGGGTCGGCTCATATTGGATTGTATCCCCATTGTGACTCAAAAGCCCAGGCTTGTAAGTCATGGTTCAACAATCCAATATAAGTCACCTTCTCTTCCCCTCACTAGCCGATGTGGGATATTTCGCCAAGTGACATACTCAACAATCTCCCCCTCACTTGGGGAAATATCACATGCTCCCCCTCGATCAATACTTCGCTATGCCCCTCCTCGTGGCATGCGTCCTCATCGTAGGTGCGCCCTCTGCGTCTCCCCACTCTCTGGGGTCCAACCTACGTCTTAGTCGCCCTGCGACTCTCTCTGGCCCAGCCAGTTTACTCGCACTCTTTGCGAGCCACTTACGCCGCCCTGCAACGTCCTTTGTTCTTGGGGTGCCTCTATTCGTTTTCTTGGCCTCAACATTTATCCCTGGTCCCGGATTGAACCGTCGGCTCTGATACCATGTTGAATTTTCGGGTCGGCTCATATTGGATTGTATCCCCATTGTGACTCAAAAGCCCAGGCTTGTAAGTCATGGTTCAACAATCCAATATAAGTCACCTTCTCTTCCCCTCACTAGCCGATGTGGGATATTTCGCCAAGTGACATACTCAACATTTCAGACCGATTCTTTAGTGGATGTAGCAACTGTCTCCGGGTGCTGACCATTAGATACTGTGGGAATCTGGTGTGTCTGCCGCAGAGCCTCCCGACTTTCCAGTCTATTCAGAATCTAGATATAAGAGACTGCAAGGCATTGGAGTCCCTGCCAGACGGATTTCATAGAGCTACCTCTCTTCGGACCTTAACTCTATTGGAATGCCCGAAACTTGTCGTCCGTAAAGAGTGTGGCTTCCCCACTACTCTTAAACATCTCACTATCAGGAATTGTGATGAGATGCAGGTAGTCTCTGATTTGAAGCTGACAAAACTCACCTCTCTTACAAACTTGATACTTGTAGGATTTTCAGAAACCTCACTGGATGGTTGTCTTCCTGAATCTATTAAGAAACTTACAATTTGGGACTTCCCTCATCTTAAATCCTTATCTAGACTGCTGCCAACTCTCAAGAACCTGAGACGGCTTAGTGTACATCGGTGTCCACTTGTAAACCAGAAGCCCCGGTCAAAGATGCAGAAGATGATTCCTCAACAATGCATATAACGGGCTTCCCAACACATAAAACATGGCCAACGACAACTAAGGACAAGATCTTCACAGACGTCCAAAAGGAAGAATATCGAATGGGTGATTCTCCTGGCACTTGTTTACTGGTTAAGGAGAAGTTGAGGTATAAAGGGAAGGATGTTGGCCGCAAACTTCATCCATTTAAAAAATCCAGGGAGGCTGAAATGAGTGAAGTCATTCAGAAGCTGGAATCTGTAGCTAGTCTGGTGAGCCATCTTGGTTTGGATATTAACTCGGAGCTTGCATCAATCAGACAGAAGAGAGGGAAGCCTACATGTTCTGTCAATGACACGATTAGAATTTGTGGTCGATCAGAAGATAAGAAGAATATAATGAAGTTGTTGGACTCACGGGATGGAGTTGATGATGCTCTTCGAGTCATTCCTATTGTAGGCTTGGGTGGTGTTGGAAAAACAACACTTGCTAATATGATTTTTCATGAATGCGCAAGTTTGAGTCCAACATTTTTCCCACCAAGTTTGACTGCACATCAGATACATATGGATGAGGATCGAAGTTTAAACCCCCCTGTGTTTGATGTAAAAGCTTGGGTTTGTCTATCAGATGAGTTCAAAGTCATAGACGTTATCAAATCAATTCTAGAATTCATTACCAAGCGCAAGCCAAAGCTTGATGAGTTGGATTCACTTCAGCAAGAGCTGAAGAAAGAATTACAAGGTAAGAAGTTTCTACTCATTTTAGATGATAATTGGAGTGAAGACCCTAGAAAGTGGGATGACTTAAGAACACCTTTCTTAGTTGGAAAATCCGGAAGCAGGATAATAGTTACTACTCGCAGTAAAGATGTTGCTGAAACTGTAACTAGTGTTCGAGGTGTCTTTTATCAGTTAAATGTGATGTCCGATGATGAAAGTTGGTCATTATTTGAGTCTGTGGCATTTCCAGATGGGAGTGGGAGCGCATCACCGGCATTAAACAAGATTGGCCGAGAAATTGTTGATAAATGCAAGGGTTTGCCCTTGGCAATTAAGATGATTGGAGGATTGCTTCTCAAATATGGCAATGATATAAAGAAATGGAAAAGTGTATTGAATAACGAAGTGTGGTGCTCAAAAAGCCAAATTCTCCCCTCTTTATGGTTGAGCTACTATCATCTTCCACAACATATACAACAGTGTTTTGCTTACTTCTCTTTATTTCCAAAAGATTATGAGTTTGCGATGGAGGAGATGGTGATGTTGTGGGTGGCAGAAGGTTTCATTGAAAGGGCTTCAGAAATTGAACAACAAGAAGATGTAGCCCGAG
This sequence comes from Kalanchoe fedtschenkoi, assembly GCA_002312845.1. NCBI lineage: Eukaryota > Viridiplantae > Streptophyta > Magnoliopsida > Saxifragales > Crassulaceae > Kalanchoe > Kalanchoe fedtschenkoi. The sequence continues at coordinate 1,393,295 of NQLW01000048.1, forward strand.
GATGTTTCCATCACTTGCTTTTAAATTTTTTCATTCAAGAGAGTACGTAGTAGTTTCCCATTGCAGTTTGTTTTGCATGACCTTGTTCATGATCTGGTAAAGTATGTCTCGAGGGGCTTATGTGTTAATTGGGCTGATATAAATTTGCAGTCTCGTCGTTTGTGCTACATTCAAGGGGAAAGTAAGATGTCGCTCTACAAATCGAAGGTACAAAACCTAAGTCTTCTGCGTACTTTTTTACCGTTGAGGAACTGGCATCACGATCTTTACTTGGACAACGACAAGTTGTTAAGTGATATGTTGTCAAACTTCAAACTGTTGCGGGTACTTTTTTTGGAAGGCTATCCCATTTCTGTGTTGCCTGCCTGTGTGGGAGATATGAATTTCTTATGATACTTGGATATATCACAGACATATATTGGATGTCTTCCCCAAAGGATTTGTGGTTTATATAACTTGCAGTTCTTGAATTTGTGCGGTTGTCAAAGATTTAAACGGCTCCCTGCAAACATAAGGGATTTAGTTAACTTACGGTATCTAAATGTCCATGGCACCCGCCTAGAAGAAATGCCAGACGGAATTGGAACAATGAAAAAACTTCAAATGCTATCTAATCATGTTGTGGGAAAGGACAAATCAAAACACATGAAGGAGCTTAAACATCTCATCTGTTTGCATGGAGAATTACAAAGATCGGGACTCGAAAATATTACCGATCCAGAACATGTAGTCGCTGCAGAGTTTGGGAAAAAAGAGTATCTTGAAGAGCTAGTTTTGGATTGGCGATGCATAGAGGAAAGAGAGACAACCTTGGATGAGAGAGTTCTTGATGCCATTCAAGCCCATGAGAATTTGAAACAATTAACAGTCAGCTGTGCGGTGGTAAGAGGTTATCAACTTGGATAGTCGGTATGAATCCCTCCATTGTTATGCTGCAGTCTTTGTGCATTAACAGATGTTTGAATTTAGAAACTCTACCACCACTAGGCAACTTGCCAGCTCTCAAAAATCTTACTATTATGGACTCAGAACACATAAAATCCTTGGGTGGGGAATTTTGTGGTGGCAGTGGTAATCCTTTCCCAGTGTTGGAGATACTCAAAATTGAAGACATGAAAGTGTTGGAAACATGGTGTTCTCCGGAAGGTGATGGACATGGATTCCCCTTACTGAAGGAGCTTTGAATTATAAGGTGTCCGATGCTGACAGAAATGCCATTTTGTTTTCCTTCCAACCGTGTTGAAAATTGACAAATGTTGAAGTCTTTTTGGATCTAAAACAGCGGTGGTCCATCATTGGGCAGCTTATGACATTTGAAGGAGCTTAGAATTGCGGAAATAAAGTCCTTAGAAATCTTGGATGATGGATTTTATGGAACTGACTCTTGTGATGTTGTTTTCCCTGCCTTGGAGACTTTGGAAGTTCGTGATATGGAAGTGTTGAAAGCTTGGTCTGTTCCGGGAGGTAATAGACAAGGATTCTCATCGCTAAGAAATATCAATATCAGAATTGTCCGAAGTTGACGAAATTGCCAATCTATTTCCCTTTTCTGACAAGCTTACATATTGATGGGTGCCATAAACTTTTCAGACCGGAGATTGTGGGGTCAGTCACTAGGCAACTTGCCAGCTCTCTGAGTATCTCATCATTGAAGGTTTACACTACTTTGAATGAGAATCGATGATATGATAGTGTTGAAAACATGGTTATTTCCAGAGGTGATAAACGCCTGAGGATTCCCCTCCCTGCAAGATCTTCAAATCTAGGGATGCCATCAGTTGGCAAAAATCCCATTTTGTTTCCCTCTCTTAAGAGCCTCAATCTAGTGATCGTCAATGGTCACTACGAAGAAGAAAGAATTTTACCAATACGGCCAAGGCCTCCAACTAATTTCTCACATTTAAATATTGTTACTAGATGTGGAGTTGCTTGCCGTCCGCCTGCCAGTCTCTCTTGAGATTAGATAGTGTCATGCTCTAAGCTCTTAGTGTCACGGGTCAATTCTTTGACAAGATTTGGGGGCCTCTTCATGGTTTGAATGACATTTTTGTAATTATTGAGCATCAGACCTTTGGGAGGTCAAGTGGCAAATCGGGTGATGGTTTATGAAACTAGACTTCAATACGAGTCTAACGATATGTGGATCACATAAATCGGATAAGTGATTTCCCTTAAAGACTTAGTATGTGAGGAGAGACACTATTGATGTTTTTTTCCGTGGGAGTGAGAAAAGCTCCATTAGCTCTTTAAGGGGAAGTGATGGTGAGTTCAGCCACCCCCGGGGTAAGTACTTGGATACGAATCCTAAGTGAGCCCAACTCATGTGAGACACGAGGGCGGATCTTCGAAAGTTTAGTGAGCCTCGAAGATCTCCGTAAGGTGTCAACCTTATAAACGTCGTGCAAATGGGGCGAGACCCTGACGACGCGCAACAAGTTCCTAGTCGAGGCTAGCTATCCGACGACTCCTTTAACCCTTGGATAATGAGCATAAAGGACCATGAGGAATTTTTGGATCATATTGGATTTTTCTTAATGTGATATGAGAATCAGAGGGAAATTCAGGAAGGGACTCTTATACATTAGCCGATGACTGGATTAGGCAAAACTCAGAGATGGATCTCAGAGATAAGCTGACATACCAATTGAGTAATGTGTGACTATTTATAGAGATTCTCTCATGAGTCACTTGTTAATGTGTGTTAAGTGATACTCTCATATTTTTCCCAAGACGCGAACCATTAGAGAGACCCCGGATGTTGAGAAGGCTGGCCGTGATCCGTGAAGATCTGGGCATTGCACGGTTTTAAGTATTCCAAATGGCTTGAAAGAGTAAGAGATGTGGATCATTACTCTAGGACCGTGACAATTGGTATCAGGGCACGATTTCGATCGTTGGATCAGTCGAGCTCGCGAGCCTAGATTTTATTATTGGATTACTTTGGGCATTTTACTCACATATATGAAATACCAAAAGCTGCATTTGTGGTAGCTCAAGTATGAGTTATGGAATCCATTGATAAGGAAACCCATCGAGGTTTATGTGCAATTTTGAACTTGATCTTTGAGACCTTGAGATACAAAGGACTCTTGAGCTACAATAGAAACTCGGGCGTGACCGAGAAGGCGGTGATTACCTCTTTGGTTGTCGAACGCAGAGGTCTTTTGAATTTATTTTTGAGTTTGATGTACATTTGAATGAGAGACGAATACATCACTTCATATTGGGAATTTTTTTTGGAGATGTAAGTCATTGAACCAGAAAGTGGTGAAACTTTCATGACTTGGGTCATTGAGTTGTGATTTGAAATTTTGATTCAAATGAGTCATGTGAACCTATATATATATATATATATATATATTTAAAATTTTGAGAGGTCGGTTGTAGTCAAATAAATTCGGTAAGACCATATCTAATGGAGTAAAAATTTTACTAGACGCTAATAACAGAATTAATATTTATTTGATCCTAGTAAAAATTCGGCGCATTGCTTATTATTTTGGTTGTTCATGGTTGTTTGTTGTTCGTGATTGCAACTCTGGATTTTACTGCGTAGTGCGTGACTGCAACTCTGAATTTTTGGTTGCTGGTGAATTTGTTTTGGTTGTTCATGACTGTTCTGTAACAGAGTCGAATTGACTGTTAAAGCTAACTATCTATGCATTTTATTCGGAAAATGCATTAGTTCGGACCGCAATTGGGTAGAGTGTTAGTTTAGGCCCTTTTTGGGTTTTTTCTAATTTTATAAACATGCAACAAGATAAACAAATGAGGCGTCCCTGAGACATATTTGTCAACTAATCATACACATATGGATCAACACATTGTTCGAGTTCTAATGATACCACGTTACGCTTAAGTATGTTGGATGTATGCATGAACTGACCCACAGGAAGTATGAGTGCCGCTTTGAACATCATCATAATAATAAAGTAGAGACATTCAAATGACACATCTAGAAATAAAATTTCAGTCATAAAATCCATTTGATTTTACTCTTTTCTTATTTTGAAATGAAAGATTAATTTCACTAAACTTCCCTCTCAGCATTCCATCTAATTTGCTTTCCAATAAACTTTTATCGAAACCAAACATAAAATGAGCCCGTAAGATGCTCTGGTAGAATTTCGGTGTAACTGGCAGCCGGCCGTCACTAAACAATGAGCAGATGACCCTTGGTTTTGTTTGTTTGCCTTCATTAGTGTGAAGTTTTCAGAGCACATGACTGCCTCACAAGACTCGTTCTTCTTCGCTCGACAATTATAAATGGTATATTTCACTGTCACTGACGGCCGGCAGTGAGTAAACAATGAGAAGAAGCTGGAGGAATTGAAATGTTCCAGTTGCTGGCGACTCGACTGGTATGACACGGTCCAGGTTTGGAGGAAGCTTCTTGGCTGGCAAATCAAGGTGATGTATGTCGCAGATGCTCTGTTAGAACTTCGCTGTCACTGGCCGCTGGACATGACTAAACAATGAGAAGATGCTGGTTGAACTTAGCTGTCGCTGGCAGTTGGCCACGACTAACTAGATGTTGTTGGCAGAACTGAAATGTTCAAATGTCAACACAAAAGGAATTACAACTTGCTGGTTGGCGCTCGGTCAGTCACTCTAATCGCCTGCCTTTTGTTATCGGCTCCTCAAAATTTTCCAACTTGCATTATTTTTGACGCCCGAGTGGACAGGAAGTTTCATGGCAGCTAAACATATAGAACAAGAGCAAACTATGTGTAGCCTGATTTCTACTACTCAATACACGCGTACTACTGCATTTCTCGTTCATCATCTATTCTGGTTTTATCAACAAATCATGACTGGATCTCAAGTAGTGGCTGTTGCATCAGGAGCAAGCAGGGTTATGTTCACCCAAGGAGCCTATGATTTCTTCTTCAAATGGAAGCTTGATGAGTTGTTGTTGGAAGAGATTCTTGGCTAATGGAAGAGAGAGTTAGGAGAGAACTCTTGAAGAGAGAATTGTATTTATGATGAGATGATTTAACACCTCCTATTTGTACTACTCACCTACTACATATCACATCCCACTACATGAAACAAGGAGGAAAACATGGAGGAAAACATGGACATGGAAACATGCCCCTAAACAAGCAATGGAGACTCCACTACAACAACCCACTAAGGAGACTCCACCTACACAAGATTAACTCCAACAACCAACTACAAGCCTAATTACCAATACAAACTCAAATCAATTTTATCAAATCAAGTTTATAATTTAACATCCTCCCTTAAACTTGATTTGTAACTCCAAGTATCTTTCGCAGCTTCACAAACATGTCTTGCTTGAGTGGCTTGGTGAAAATGTCCGCTGCTTGATCTTGAGTCATCACATACTTCAAGTTTACCTCATTTCTTTCAATACACTCTCGAATGTAGTGGTAGCGGGTGTCAATGTGCTTGCTTCTCTCATGGAACACCGGATTCTTCGCTAGAGCAAGTGCAGATTTATTGTCAACTCCTATCGCCATCGGATCCTTTTGTGGCATGTTCAAGTCTTTCAAGAGATTTCTTAACCAAACAGCGTGACAAACACAGGACATTGCAGCAACGTACTCGGCTTCACATGTTGAGAGTGTCACAATCGGCTGCTTCTTTGACATCCATGTGAAAGCAGTGTCTCCCATGAAAAATACGAATTCAGTTGTGGTCTTTCTATCATCCATATCTCCTCCCCAATCGCTATCACTATAGCCAGTAATCTTGAAGTTGTGAGAAGAAAAGTAGTGTAAGCCAAAGTTAGTTGTACCTTTGATGTATCGAAGGATTCTCTTGGCAGCCTTGAAGTGTGTCATTTTTGGTGCTTCCATGTAGCGACTTACCACTCCAACTGCGTAGAGAATGTCAGGTCTTGTACTTGTTCGGTACGCAAACTTCCAACAAGGCTTTTGTAAAGAGTTGGATCCACCTTTTCTCCCTCATCATGCTTGCTTAGCTTGATACTATGCTCCATTGGTGTGTTGACAGGATTGGCCTCGTCCATCTTGAACTTCTTAAGAACTTCCTTACTGTAGCATTCTTGAGAGATGAAGATTCCATCATTTGTTTGCTTGACTTCAATTCCAAGGTAGTATGCCATGAGTCCAATGTCGGTCATCTCAAACTCCTTAGTCATCTCTCTCTTGAACTCCTTAATCATGCTTGGATTGTTTCCAGTGAAGATCAAGTCATCCACGTATAGGCACACGATTAAGATATCTTTGTTTTGAACCTTGATGTAGAGTGCATGCTCGTAAGGACTCTTGGTGAAGTTCTTCTCTTGGAAGTACTTGTCAATACGGCTATTCCAAGCTCGTGGTGCTTGCTTTAGTCCGTATAACGCCTTCTTCAGCTTGAGTACTTTATCTTCTTGTCCCTTTTCCTCGAAGCCCGGTGGTTGTTCGATGTATACTTCTTCTTCTAGAAACCCGTTTAAGAAAGTGGATTTCACATCCATTTGATAGATTTTCCATGCATTCTGGGCTGCCAATGAAATTATAAGTCTAATTGTTTCAAGACAAGCGACGGGAGCAAATACCTCATCATAGTCGATGCCTGGTCTTTGATTGTAGCCTTTTGCCACCAATCGTGCTTTGTTGTGCTCCACTTCTCCTTTTGTATTTCTTTTGATTTTGTAGACCCATTTAACTCCAATCGCCCTTCTCTCGAGAGGGAGTGAAACAAGTTCCCAAGTATCATTCTTTGTGATCGCCTTTATTTCCTCCTCCATGGCTTCTCTCCATTTCTTACTTCCAGCGGCTTCTTTATAGTTCAAAGGTTCACAATCTCCTAAAAGACAGAATAGTGTAATATTATCTTGGTTTTCGGTTACCTCATAAAGTTCTTCAATACTCCTGTAGCGTGGTGTCCTCTCATTTGAACTCTCTTCTTCTGATTGTTCTATCGGTGAGGTTGGAAGAATGATGGGATCTTGCGGCTCCTCCCTTCTTGGTGGCTCACTTTCTTCTTCGAAGTAATGGAGAGAGTTGTATTTGCCATCTTGCATATTCCAGTCCCATGCGTCTTGTTGATCAAACTCCACATCGCGGCTAATGATGACTTTTCCATCTTTTGGATCATATAGCTTGTAGCCTTTAGATTTAGAGGCATATCCTATGAAGATGTGCTTCTTGCTTTTGTCATCGAGTTTGCTTCTCTTTTCATCAGGTACGTGGGCGTAGGCACTGCTCCCAAAGACCTTAAGGTGGGAGATCCCAGGCTTTCTTCCACTCTATGCTTCTTGTGGTGTCATTTCCTTGAGGCTTCTTGTTGGTGAACGGTTCATTAGGTAGACAGCACATGTGACCGCTTTAGCCCAAAATTCCTTTGGCATTTTCTTACTCTTGAGCATGCTTCGAGCCATGTTGAGGATTGTTCGATTCTTTCTCTCCGCTACTCCATTTTGTTGAGGGGATCGTGGCACCGTGAGAGGGCGTCGAATTCCATGATTTTCACAAAACTTGTGGATCTCGTTGGATGTGAACTCGCTTCCATCGTCTGATCGCAAAGCTTTGATTTTAAGGCCGCTTTCTTTCTCCATTAAAGCTTTAAACTTCTTGAATATGGTGAATACTTCTGATTTCTCTTTCAGAAAGTATACCCATGTTTTCCTCGAATAATCATCTATGAATAAGAGAAAATAATTACTGTTACCAAAGGAACTTGGTTTGATAGGTCCACAAACATCGGTGTGGATCAGCTCTAGTGGTTTTGTGGCTCTTGAGCTTGACTCCTTTGGAAAGCTTCTCCTAAATTGTTTTCCGCATAGGCATCCCTCACGCAGTTGGTCGGGGTTGTTGAAGAGTGGAAGACCTCTCACCATCTCCTTCTTCGATAAGAGTTCAAGACCTCCAAAGTTGAGATGTCCAAATCGTAGATGGCATAGCCAGGATGACTCTCCGTAGCAAGCTTTGAGACACTTTGCCATGTCAGTTTGTATGTTTAGCAAGAACATCCTATTTCTTGACATATGAACCTTCGGGATTAGCTTGCTTTGACCGTCTCTTAGGAACAGGTTGTTGTCTTTCATGTGGATGTCATATCCTTTCTCCAATAATTGACCGACGCTAAGGATGTTGGTTTTCATATTTGGGACATTGTAAACATTTGAGATGAATTGATGATCACCATTCTTTAGGCGTATGAGAATCTTACCTTTTCCTTTCACCGGAATCTTTGATTCATCTCCAAATGTTACACTCTCATTTGTGACAGCATCCATCTCCACAAATAATCGCTTATCTCCACACATGTGGTTGCTTGCGCCACTATCAAGGTACCACATATTGTTTTGCTCTTCATCTTTATTATTGCGAGCTAGCAATAAGATTTCTTCTCCTTCATCCTTTCTTTCCACGTAGTTGACCCTCTCTTCGACTCTTTTATGTCTACAATCCGATGCATAATGACCAAACTTCTGACAATTATAGCATTGGACGTTAGACTTGTCATACCTTGACCATGAATTCCCTCGTCCTCGGCTATTATTGGATCCACCTCTTCGATCACTATTGAAACCGCCTCTTCCATTGTTGTTGTGGTTAAAGCCACCTCTTTCTTCAGATTGATGTCCGTATCCATGTCCTTGACCACGTCCTTGGCCACGTCCACGTCCTCTTTGACCTCTTCCACGATTTAACTTTACCTCTTCAAAATTGAGTAGTAGTAATTTCTCCGAAGCCTCTTTCTTGTTTTGGTTCCACTTCTTCTTCTCCTCGTACGCTTGTAGTGACCCCATCAATTGCTCGATCGTCATGGCTTCAAGGTCCTTAGTCTCCTCTATGGTGGTAGCTATGTACTCGAACTTGGAGCTCAAAGTGCGAAGTATTTTCTCTACCACTTTTACCTCTTTAATATCTTCCCCATCTCTTTTTAATTGATTAACAATGCTCAAAACTCTCGAAAAATAATCCGAAATTGTTTCGTTCTCTTCCATGCATAAGAACTCATATTGACGAGTAAGAGTTTGCAGAAAACTTTTCCTTACTTGATCGGATCCCTTGTTGCAAACTTGAAGCTTCTCCCATGCTTCTTTAGCCGTCTTTGCATTTGATATCTTCTCAAAGCTTTCTTCGTCCACCCCTTGGAAAATAAAAAAGAGAGCTTTCTTGTCCCTCCTTCTTGATTCGTTCAACGCCTCCTTTTGAGCTTGCGTTAGAACGTCTCCTTCATGCTCAACGAAACCATCCTCCACGATATCCCACACGTCTTGGGCTCCTAGTAGCGCCTTCATCTTGATGCTCCAATTGTCATACTTGGACTTGTTTAGAGCCGGAATTTAAAAGGGCATCATTCCTCCACTCGCCATATTTTTGGAAGGATCTTGTAGCTCGGATACGACTTTGTTGGAAGAGATTCTTGGCTAATGGAAGAGAGAGCTAGGAGAGAACTCTTGAAGAGAGAATTGTATTTATGATGGGATGATTTACAAGTGAAGGCACACCTCCTATTTATACTACTCACCTACTACATATCACATCCCACTACATGAAACAAGGAGGAAAACATGGACATGGAAACATGCCCCTAAACAAGCAATGGAGACTCCACTACAACAACCCACTAAGGAGACTCCACTACACAAGATTAACTCCAACAACCAACTACAAGCCTAATTACCAATACAAACTCAAATCAATTTTATCAAATCAAGTTTATAATTTAACAGTTGTTACTTGACAGGTTGAAAGCACTGGTCAATAGCACAAAATCACTATTGACAGTTGCCGAGATGCAGCGGTTGATCCAAGAAAACTCTGTTAGCGATGAGTAGTTTAAAAAAGCCAGGTTTGCAATATGTGACGCTGAAGACGTGTTGGACAAGATCGCCACAGACATCCAAAACGAAGAACATAGAATGGGTGATTCTCCTGGCACTATTAATATTGTTAAGGAGAAGTTGAGGCATAAAGGGATGGATGTTGTCCGCTCACTTCATCCGTTTAAGAAAACCAGGGAGGCGGAAATGAGTGAAATCATTCAGAAGCTGGAATCCATAGCTAGTGAGTTGAGCCATCTCGGTTTGGCCAGCACTGCCGAGCTTGCAGCCATTAAAGAGGTAAGGGGGAGGCCTACAAGTTCTGTGAATGACACGATTACAATTTTTCGGTCGATCGAAAGATAAGAAAAATATAATGAAGTTGTTGGAGTCAAGGGATGGAACTGACGATGCTCTTCGAGTAATTCCTATTGTGGGCTTGGGCGGTGTGGGAAAAACAACACTTGCCAATATGATTTTTCATGAATGCAGAAGTTCGACACCCCTAAGTTTGATGTGAATGTTTGGGCTTGTTTGTCAGATGAATTTAAAGTCGTAGATGTTATCAAATCAATTTTAGAATTTATTACCAAGCGCAAGCCAAAGCTTGAAGGGTTGGATTGACTCCAACAAGAGCTGAAGAAAGAAATAAAAGATAAGAAATTTCTACTCATTCTGGATGACCTTTGGAGTGAAGACTGCAAAAAATGGGATGATTTGAGGACATCTTTCTTAGTTGGAAAGTCTCGAAGCAGGATTATAGTTACTACTCGTAGTAAAGATGTTGCTGAAACTATAACTAGTGTTCGAGGTGTCTTCCACCTGTTAGATGTTATGTCTGAGAATGAAAGTGGGTCATTATTCGAGTCTGTAGCATTTCCAGATGATAGTGAGAGCGCATCGCCGATATTAAAAGAAATTGGTCAAGAAATTGTTAAAAAATGCAACTGCTTGCCCTTGGCAATCAAGATGATTGGAGGCTTGCTTCTCAAATACAGAAATGACGAGATGAAATGGAAAAGTGTGTTAGAAAGTACAGTCTGGACTTCAACAGCTAAAATTCTCCCTTCTTTATGGCTGAGCTACTATCACTTGCCACAACATATACAACAATGTTTTGCTTACTTCTCTTTGTTTCCGAAAGATTATGAGTTTCAGATGGAGGAGATGATGATGTTGTGGGTGGCAGAGGGTTTCATTGAAAGGACTTCAGAAAGCGAACAACATGAAGATTTAGCTCGAGGATATTTCAATCACTTAGTTTTAAATTTTTTCATCCAAGAGAGTAGTAGTGGGGGATCACGGTTTGCCTTACATGATCTTGTTCATGATCTGGCAGAATATGTTTCGAGGGGCTTATGTGTTGATTGGGCTGATATGAATCTCCAGTCTCTTCATTTGTCATACGTTTGAGTAGATGAAGTTTTGCTCTACAAACCAAAGGTACAGAAACTCAATCTTCTGCGTACCTTGTTACCAATGGGAAAAATTTTCGGTGTTCCTTACTTGGACAGCAAAATTTTGAGTGATATATTGTCAAACTTTAAATTATTGCGGGTACTTTCTCTAGAAGGCTATTGCATATCTGTGTTGCCTGCCTCAGTGGGAGATATGAAGTTCTTACGGTACATGAATATATCACGGACAGATATTGAATGTCTACCCACTAGGATTTGTCGCTTATACAACTTGCAGTTCTTGATTTTAAGGGATTGTTATAGACTTAAACGGCTCCCTGCAAACATTTTTGTTGATCTGGTAAACTTACGGTACCTAAATGTCCATGGAACACCTCTAGAAGAAATGTCAGATGGAATTGGAACAATGAAAAAACTTCAAATGCTTTCTAACCAGGTTGTTGGAAAAGACAAATCAAAACAGATGATGGAGCTTAAACATCTCCACTGTTTGCATGGAGAATTAAAAATATCAGGCCTGAATAATATTACTAACAAGGAACATGTAGTTGTTGCACAATTTGGAAGAAATGAATATCTTGAAGAATTAGTTCTGAATTGGGAACAGATCGAAGGAAGAGACACAACATTGGATGAGAGCATTCTTGACGCCATTCAAGCGCATGAGAACTTGAAAGAATTAACCGTCAATTGGTATGGTGGTAAGAGGTTATCGACTTGGATAGTTGGAATGACTCCTTCCTCCAATATTTTGCTGCGTTCATTATGCATTAATAATTGTTTCAATTTAGAAACTCTGCCGCCGCTGGGCAACTTGACAGCTCTCAGGAATCTTACTATCATGGGCTCAAAATGCATAAAATCTTTGGGTGTGGAATTTTGTGGGGGCAGCAGTAATCCTTTCCCAGCCTTGGAGAAATTGAAAATCAATAACAACATGAGAGGGTTGGAAACATGGTCATTTTCGGGGGGCGATGGAAAGGGATTTCCATTCCTGAAGGATCTTCGAATTATAAGGTGTCCGCTGCTGAGGAAAATGCCATTTTGTTTCCTTCTTTGACAGTGTTAAAAATTGAAGGATGTGGAAATGTATTTGGCAGTGGTGGTGCGTCATTGGGCAGCTTACGAGTAACTCTTCTAGGTACTCCCTCGTACGACGTCGTTTTGATTTATTTTAAAACGACGTCGTTTTATGTTTGAGTTGAACCATTCGTACAAAACTGCGTCGTTTCCATACAAAACCAGAATTTATTGGATATTCACCAGAACTGACAAGATATTCACCGGCATTGGTTTGATATTCACCAGAATTGCTCATATATTTATCACATTATTTTTTGGTCTTTATTCATTATTTTTACTTCCATATTCATCAGAATTCATTGGATATTCACCAGAATTGCTTATATATTCACCAGAATTGCTCCTATATTTATCAGATTATTTTTTTTGTCTTTATTCATTATTTTTGCTTCCATATTCATCAGAATTTATTGAATATTCACCAGAATTGCTTATATATTCACCATAATTGCTCCTATATTTATCAGATTATTTTTTGATCTAAATTTATTTTTTTTACTTCCATATTCATCAGAATTCATTGGATATTCACCAGAATTGCTCATATATTTATCAGATTATTTTCATCAGAATTCAAATGGATATTCACCAGAATTGCTCCTATATTTATCAGATTATTTTTTGATCTTTATTCATTATTTTTGCTTCCATATTCATCAAAATTCATTGGATATTCATTAGAATTGCTTATATAGAGATATTATTTTTAAAGGATCTACAAATTACAAACTAAATGAAGTAATTGATGAACTAAAGGACAGTGCTGAACAATCATTTAGTCAGCATTAAAGCCAAGAGAAAAAGTCAGCTACAAATAAAATGTTTGAATTTGAAGATAGTGAAGAATTTTACAATTATTACGTTATAAATATAGAAGCAATTCTGGTGAATATATAAGCAATTCTGGTGAATATCCAATGAATTCTGATGAATATGGAAGCAAAAATAATAAATAAAGACAAAAAATAATCAGATAAATATAGGAGCAATTCTGGTGAATATATAAGAAATTCTGATGAATATCCAATGAATTTTGATGAATATGGAAGCAAAAATAATGAATAACAGACCAAAAAATAATCTGATAAACATAAGAGCAATTTCGGTGAATATCTAAGCAATTCTGGTGAATATCCAATGAATTTTGATGAATATGGAAGTAAAAAAAATAATTTAGATCAAAAAATAATCTGATAAATATAGGAGCAGTTCTAGTGAATATATAAGCAATTATGGTGAATATCCAATGAATTCTGATGAATATGGAAGCAAAAATAATGAATTAAGACCAAAAAATAATATGATAAATATAGGAGCAATTCTGGTGAATATATATCTTGTGATGAATATCCAATGAATTCTGGTTAATATGGAAGCAAAAAAAATAAATTTAGACCATAAAATAATCTCATAAATATATAAGCAATTTTGATGAATATATAAGCAATTCTGGTGAATATGGAGACATTTCTGATGAAGAATGGGGTTTAACACGTTTTATTGTTAAAACACAAAAAACGATGTCGTTTTGGTGAAATATGAAATCAAGACACTCAACTACTGTATGAAACGGCGTCGTTTTTATTAAAATCAAAACGACGTCGTGCAGGGAGTAGGTACTCCCAGAGTACACAAGAATTTGCCGCAGCTTACGGCTGCTAAAGGAGCTTAGCATTATGAGGCTAGCACGCTTAAAATTCTTGGATGATGGGTTTTATGGAAATGATGGTTGTGACGTTGTTTTCTCAGCCTTAAAGAAATTTAAAATACGTGGTTTGGACACGTTGAAAACTTAGTCTTTTCCGGAACATAATAGACGAGGATTCCTGTCTCTCAAGGAACTTATAATTCAGAATTGTCCTGAGTTGATGACATTGTCATCACTAGGCAACTTGCCAGCTCTCAAGAATCTCACCGTTGAAGGACTATACTGCCTTGAATCATTTAACCAAGGATTTTTGGTGATGATTCTTCTAATTCTTCCGTCTTCTCAGCCTTGGAGAAACTGGTAATCAATGAGATGCCACGTTTAAAAACTTGGTGTTTTCCAAGAGGTGATACATGCCGGGGATTTGCCTCGCTCAAAGAGCTTCAAATCAAAAAATGTCCTCAGTTGATAAAAAATTTCATTTTGTTTCCCTTGTCTGACCACGCTTGGTATTTGGGAATGCGATAATTTAATTGAAATAGAAATGTTTGGAGGGGAAGAAGGATCCGTCTCGACTGCATACGGACATTCTCTGCTGTCTATCGAGATTAAAATGTCAAGGTAAGTATAATGAAAACAAGAAGTTAGGCATAAGTTAAGATACCTTCTCTACAAGTCAGAAGTTAGGCAGAAGTTTAGGCTACCTTCTCTACAGTTTTTGGTATCTTCCATGTATATAAACAACTTCAAATCTATGAATAAAATGTCTTTCATCATTGTATAACATGGTATCAGAGCTTATCTCCATTTACTCTCATCGATCCATCCACTCTCATTAAGATCAGATTTTTTTTCCGGCAAAAGTTGTTTCATCATTCAATCTCCATTTCAATAAAAAAAAAATCCCTGCAGCTCAACTCACCAGCTCGTGGACCCGCAGAAAAGCTCCGCTGCCGCGATCTCCCGGACCAGCCACTGATCTGACAACGGGGCGCGGAGGGACATCGCCAGATCCGTTCGATCGGATCTCCGTCTGCAAAACTTCAATCCCTCGAGATCAATCCACCAGAGGGCCGGTGGACGGAGTATACCTGAGGGCCGCGGCAGATCAACAAACTTCAATCCCTCGCCGTCCCGATCTCCATCGACGTCTCGTCAAGTAACTGGATCGTCTTCACCCACGCCGCCTCCCAACCCGGGTCTCGGCGACTTGCCGGAGGACTGCGTCGCCCTCGTCTTCATCCGACTCGATCCTACCGAGATCTGCCGCAGCTTCCGCGCCCTTCGCCGCGCCTCTCCCGGCCCCTCCTTTCTATCTCCCCCGAATCGATTTCATCGGCTGAGACAAAATCAGCCGAAACCTATTGAAGCCACGCAGCAACTTTCCATCCGGCCCTGTCCAACATTTATTGGCCCATCCATCTCGGCCCATCTGACCAATCAGGTTCTATACTCTATTTTATTATATCATGACTAATTCAAATGTTTTTATTGGTGGGGGTGCACTTCTTGCCACAGACATTAAATTAAATGGACAAAATTATCAAGATTGGGAATTCTCGGCATGCATGTTATTGCGCTCAATTGGTCTTGTTTCTCGCCTTACTGATGATCCTCCCGATGAGAAAGCAGACAACACAGTAGTTAGGAATTGAAAAATTACAAATGATTGCGTTATGGGAATCATCTTTATGAGCGTAGACGTGTCTCTTCGAATGAGTTTTCGAACTCATACATCAGCAAAGGAGATGTGGACATACCTCAAGGAAAGGTATACACAAGGTAGTGGTGCTCTTCGATTCTCTCTATTGCAAAATCTAAGCAACTTACACCAACAAGAAGAGACGATGGAAGAATTTTACACCATATTCACTCGCCTGACTGGACAACTTGAAAGCCAAATTCCAAAAGCTGCTTCAAGGTGTGAGCAATGCAGAGCCAAGGAATCTCACTACCAGGAAGATATGGTATATCAGTTCGTTATGCGCCTTCGTTCAGAATTTGAGTCCATACGTTCCCAACTGCAGGGACGGCCTATTCGCCCCTCTATTGCTGAGACTCTTTCGGCATTGATTGCAGAGGAAACACGTATAAATACGTGAAAATGTTCCTCTATTTCAAATATAATATCTCATAATGTCTTAGCAGCACCTCAGCATTCTGGAGTACCTCGGAGTGGAGCTCCAAAGCCTATTTCCGGCACCAAACATGAAATCTGCTCCCATTGCAAGAAAAGTGGTCACTCCTCCCGTGATTGTTTCCAGCTTCATCGAGAGAAGTTAGCCGATTTTCGAGCTCGGCAAGCAACATCCTCTCGTCCTCGTGTTGCTGTCAGTACTTCTATATCCTCTGACAATGCTTCTGCTAAATCCTCAAGTACAAGTGTCTCTGGTGCTGCCTCAGGTGCTCTTCAATCATCGGCACTAGGTAATACTCCTTTATGGATTTTAGATTCAGGAGCATCTTTTCATATGACATGTGATAGTTCTCAGCTCTCCAAATGCAAGCCTGTCCAAGATATTACACACATTCAAACGGCTGGTGGTACACGACGTTCGGTTACTCACAAGGGCTATTTATCCACCTCTCAATTTTCAGTTCAAGATGTATCACTTGTGCCTCAACTGTCTATGAATCTCATGTCAGTTGGCCAACTCACAGATTTGGATTGTTTGGTTTTTTTTGATGCGTCCTCATGCTTTGTCCAGGACCGTCATACCAGGGCGGTGATTGGTCGTGGCCATCGCCATAAGACTTCTCGAGGCCTTTATATTCTAGATCATCTCCGTATTCCATCCTCGAGTGCAACCACAATCATGACCTCCGCTTCTGCAGCTTCAGTTTCTTTTCCACAATGGCATCATCGTTTGGGTCACTTATGTGGATCTCGTTTATCTACTCTAATTCGTCAAGGACTACTTGGGGATGTTAATATGGATCCTTATTTCCATTGCACTGGCTGTAAACTTGGCAAACAAGTGCAACTGCTATATCCTGCTAGCAGCACTTCCAAGACCAGTCATCTGTTTGGTCTTGTTCATTCTGATATATGGGGTCCAGCTCCTTTTTCGTCTAAAGGTGGTCATAAATATTATGTTATTTTTATCGATGACTACACTTGTTACACTTGGATCTATTTTATGAAACAACGATCTCAATTATTGTCAATTTATCAAAGCTTCGCCCGTATGGTTCAAACTCAATTTTCTGCTGCTATTCAGATCTTTCGTTCTGGTTCAGGGGGTGAATATTTATCTCACAGTTTTCACCAGTTTCTTGCTAATGAGGGGACTATTCCACAACTATCTTGTCCTGGTGCTCATGCCCAAAATGGTGTTGCTGAGCGAAAACATCGTCATATACTTGAAACAACTAGGACTCTTTTGATATCCTCATTTGTCCCTCCACACTTCTGGGTAGAAGCAATTTCCACATCTGTCTATCTAATCAACAGTCAGCCATTGTCTTATCTTAAAGGAAAAAGTCCAGGAGAGACTTTGTTCAATTCTCCTCCTCGCTATGATCATCTTCGAGTATTGGGATGTGTGTGTTATGTCTTACTTGCACCACGAGAATGGACTAAGTTAACTGCTCAATCTATTGAGTTTGTTTTTCTTGGTTATAGTCTTGAGCATAAGGGCTACCGTTGTTATGATCCTTCTGCCCGTCGCATTCGTATCTCTCGTGACGTCACATTTGATGAAAGTCGCCCTTATTTTCATTCTTCCACTATAAAATCATCATCCTCCAAACAGTCGACCTCCTTTCTCCACCTTTCACATTTGTCTGACTAGTCTCCTACACTATCATCTATGGACAATCCCATTACTCTTCCTTCACGGCCTCATTCACCCACACTTACATCTATACCACATTCACCTACACCACCTCATCCTCCAACATAAGCTCCTCCTACAACAACATTAGAAACTTTCCCATTCCATTATAGCCGAAGACCTCGAGACTATGTGGAAACACAATCTTCTTCTGATGATCAAGCCCATATCACAGAACCTCTACCTACACAAAGGTATAACTTAAGAGATCGCAATACTCTTTGCACACCTAATTTTAATGATTATGTTGTTGGAGCTGTACTTGAACCATGTACATATCTAGAGGCTGTAGGAATTTCTGAGTGGCAATTAGCCATGTCAGAAGAATTAGAAGCTTTGGAGCGCACTCGAACTTGGGATATCATTCCATTACCCGACGGAGCTATCCCGATTACGTGTAAGTGGGTGTACAAAATAAAACATAAGTCTGATGGCTCAATAGAGCGCTACAAAGCTCGACTTGTTGCCCGTGGGTTTCAACAAGAACAAGGTCGAGACTATGATGAGACTTTGCTCCAATTGCTCATATGACCACTATTCGCACTCTAATTGCAGTAGCTGCAATTCGCTCATGGACTATTTCTCAAATGGATGTCAAAACTGCTTTTCTTAATGGTGATCTCCAAGAAGAAGTATACATGCGGCCCCCTCCTGGTGTTGAGGTACCTTTAGGACATGTATGTCATCTTCGTCGAGCCCTCTATGGTCTTAAGCAAGCTCCTCGTGCTTGGTTCGCACGATTCAGTTCGGTGGCACTTGAAGCTGGCTTCTCTCCAAGTGATCACGATCCAACACTTTTCATCCACATCTCTTCACAAGGGCGCACTCTACTGCTACTTTATGTCGATGACATGTTGATCACCGGTGATGATCCGGAGCATGTTGCGCAAGGAAAGAAACATCTTAGTGAACAATTCCACATGTCAGATTTGGGACCACTCAACTATTTTTTAGGAATCGAGATCACATCTTCATCATCTGGATATTATCTTTCTCAAAAGCGATATATTCAAGACCTACTTAACCGCTCAGCTATCACTGATACTCGGACGGCTGCTACACCTATGGAACTTCATGTACATCTTTGCCCAAAAGATAGCACTCTTCTTGAAGATCCTTCTCGGTATAGATAGCTGGTGGGCAGTCTTGTTTATCTCACTGTTACTCGACTAGACATTGCACACGCAGTTCATATCTTAAGCCAATTTGTCTGTGCTCCCACCTTCGTTCATTATAGTCATCTACTCCGAGTCTTACGATATTTGAAAGGGACTATCTCTCGATACTTATTTTATGCTGCTTCTAGTCCCCTTCAGCTTTATGCCTTCTCAGATTCTACGTGGGCAAGTGATCCTACTGATCGTCGCTCTATTACTGTCTATTGCATTTTTTTTTGTACTTCTCTCATTCCTTGGAAGTCCAAGAAACAAACTGTTGTATCCCGATCCAGCACTGAGGCAGAACTTCGTGCTCTTGCCACCACTACTTCCGAAATTGTGTGGCTACGCTGGCTCTTAGCTGACTTTGATATTTCTTGTGATGTCCCGACACCTCTGTTTTGTGAAAACCTCAGAGCTATCCAAATCGCTAATGATCCTGTGAAACATGAGCTGACAAAGCATATTGGTGTTGATGCATCATTTACACGCTCGCATTGTCAGCAATCCACTATTATTCTCCAGTACACTCCCTCCGAGTTACAAGTAGCAGATTTCTTCACCAAAGCTCAAACTCGAGAACAACATCGTCTTCATCTTCTCAAACTCAATGTTTCAGACCCACCTTGAGTTTGAAGGGGGGTGTCAAGGCAAGTATAATGAAAATCAGAAGTTAGGCATAAGTTAAGATACCTTCTCTACAAGTCAGAAGTTAGGCAGAAGTTTAGGTTACCTTCTCTACAGTTTTTGGTATCTTCCATGTATATAAACAACTTCAAATCTATGAATAAAATGTCTTTCATCATTTTATAACAGCAAAGTGTCCAAAATTGGAAGAAATACCAAAGAGCTTTGTCAACTTGGTGGATGTTACTTGTGATGGATGTAACAAGTTGGCGTCTCTGCCCAGATTGCAAAATGTTCAGAGCTTATCGTTGAATTGTGTTTGTGAGTCACTGTCCCTCAAAGCAGCATTACAAGACAGCACATACCTGGAGGAATTGGAGATAGTGAGGGGCTACTGTAGGAATGTGGCAGTGGAATTGTTGAGTCTGGACCTGAGTCGTCTCACCTCTCTTAAGCGACTATCCTTAATTATCATGGATGATGACTATGAAAGAATTATGTGGGAGAATGATGATCAAGTGGCAAAATGGCCACTGCCTAATCTCTCTCATTTGCTGATTTCTGGTTGTAATCTTCAGATGAGCGCCAAGATTTTGACTCATTTTTCCAACCTCAGTGCTCCCATCACCAATTTGGAATTATTTGGATGTGGTGCTCTGGAGTCATTCCCTGATGTGGAGTTGCCTTCCACCCTCCAATCTATTAAAATCAGATCTTGTGATGCCCTCATAACTATTTCAGACCGATTCCTTGATGGATGTAGAAACAGTCTCCAGGAGCTGACCATTGAGTATTGCCGTCATCTGGTATGTCTACCGGGGAGCTTCTCAACTTTCCAGTCTATTCAGAAACTAGATATAAGTGACTGCTGCGCATTGGAGTCTCCGGCAGACGGATTTCACAAAGCCACCACTCTTCGGACCTTATATCTAGATCATTGCCCAAAACTTGTGGTCTCTGAAGAGTGTGGGTTCCCCATTGCTCTTACACATCTCACTATCAGCAATTGTATGAAGATGAAGGCAGTCTCTAATTTGAGGCTGACAAATCACCTCTCGTACACACTTGATACTTAAAGGATTTCCAGAAACCTTCACACTGTTAGAATCACGCCAGAGAGACAGCGGACACACGCTGCTGGCGAGATCACTACCAACACACAAACACACACGAAACACAATGGAATTGGTGCTGTCGAATTGACTGCTTTTCATGGTTGTATTGCTATGCTTAAATAGACTATTACAAGGAAAGAAAATAATGCAGGGAAGGAAAGCAAATATACGCCATAACCACACAACGGTCAGCTACCTAATTTTACGCTACTGCTATACTAAGTAAAGGCAAGTAAATATACCCAAGCATTATATACAACAATCTCCTCCTAATCCTTGGAGCGTGAGTGACAAACTTCAAACAGGCCGATCTTGGAGCGCAGCTCGTGAAACTTGACTTTACCGAGTGACTTGGTCAAAATGTCGCCGAGTTGTTCTTCACTTTGAATGAAATCCACTTTGATCAGGCCTTGTTCAGCGGACTCCCGGACAAAATGATACTTCACCTCAATGTGCTTGCACTGTCCGTGGAGTACCGGGTTCTTGATCAACGCAATCGCAGACTTGTTGTCCACCCGTAGCACTGGTGCACTCTGCGCTGCTCCCTGCACTTCTGCTAGCACACGCTTGAGCCACAGTGCTTGACAAGCAGCATTTGCAGCTGCTATGTATTCCGCCTCGCAGCTGGACTGAGCCACCACCTTCTGCTTCTTGGATTGCCAGGTGATTGGGCTGCTGCCGAGGAAGAAAATCACCCCTGTCGTGCTCTTCCTAGCATCGACATCCCCTGCATAATCGCTGTCGCTGAAGCCTGTCAGCTGTGCCTCCTTCTCCTTCTTTCTACCATACCAGAGTCCCCGATTCTTGGTCCCTGCCACATATCGGAGGATATGCTTCACTGCCGCCATATGATCCTCGCGTGGCTCCTCCAAAAATCGACTGACGTAGCCAACAGAAAAAGCAAGGTCGGGACGGGTGTTCACGAGATACCTGAGGCTCCCGACTAAGCTCCTGTACGCGGTTGCATCAACCGCCGGCTTCTCACTCTGCTTGCTCAACTTCAGCCTCGGCTCCATGGGTGTCTGGACCGAGTTGCACTCCACCATGCCGCTTCTCTCCAGAAGCTTGGCCGCATAAGCTCCCTGGCTCAGTGAGATTCCTCTCGCGCTCTGCTTTACTTCAATGCCGAGGTAGTAGTGAAGCAGGCCGAGATCGCTCATCTTGAACGCCAATGCCATCTCCTCCTTGAAATGCTTGATGTCCTCGCAGCTAGCGCCGGTGATCACAAGGTCATCGACGTATACGCCTACCACCAGCTGCGCCTCGCCGTTCCGCCTGACGTAGATGGCGTGCTCCGATGGGCACCTCGTGAAGCCGAGAGACACCAGAGTCTTGTCCAGCTTTGCGTTCCACGCGCGTGGCACTTGATGTAGCCCATATAATGCTTTCCGCAGCTTGAGCACCTTGTGCTCCTTGCCCTCAACCTCGAAACCAGCCAGTTGCTCGACGTAGACCTCCTCCTGCAGGTCGCCGTTCAAGAACGCCGATTTGACGTCCATGTGGTGCACCTCCCACCCCTCGTGCGCCGCGAGGGTGATGAGCAGGTGCACTGAGTCTAGCCGCGCGACGGGTGCGAACACCTCGTCGTAGTCTATGCCACGGCGTTGTGCGTACCCTTTCACGACAAGGCGTGCCTTGTGCTTAGCCACCGCGCCGTGTTCGTCCCTCTTCACTTTGAAGACCCATTTCAGGCCGATTGCACGGCGCCCTGGTGGGAGGTCGGTGAGAGACCATGTCTCATTGTCTTCGATTGTCGTCATCTCCTCTATCATCGCCTTTCTCCAGCTTGAACTGCGCTCTGCCTCAATGAAGGACGCAGGCTCGTCAGAGCTTACCGCGTGCAGCTCCTCAAGCAATGCCCGTGGCACGAACCCACGCGGCGATGCTGGCCCGATGATATCGTTGATGTTGCGGTACCGAAGTGGAGCGTCTTCGTCATGGTCGGCGTCCAGGTTGTCATCGTCGACACCGTGCGGTGAGCCGGGTTCCTGCTCGACCCCAGTAGCCTCCGCAGCGTCCTCTCCTCCTCCAGAAGCCTCAGCACCGTCATCACCCGCTGGAGTTCCCTGGTTCACGATGGCATACTCCACCGTAAAGATGTCGTTGTTGCTGCTCGGCTTGACGTGGTCGCCACAGCTGCCCCAGTCCCACTGGGTGTCCTCGTCAAACACCACGTCGCGTGTCACTACGACACGCTTCGTGGTCGGGTCGTATGCGCGGTACGCCTTGGACCCGCATTCGTAGCCAATGAAGATCATCTTCCGGCCACGATCTTCGAGTTTGGTGAGGTGCGGCGTCGTGTTCCGAACGTAGACGATGCAGCCGAAAGTCTTCAAATGGTGTACCGCCGGCTTCTTCCCGTGCCAGGCCTCAAACGGCGTCATGCCATCAACGCTTTTCGTCGAGCATCTGTTCAGCAAGTACACGGCGGTACTCACCGCCTCGCCCCAGAACCATCCGGGCAGGCCCTTGGCCTTGAGCATGCTCCTTGCTGTCGCCACCACCGTGCCGTTCCGACGCTCCACGACACCGTTCTGCTGTGGGCTGTAAGGCGCCGTGTGCTGACGATGAACGCCCTCAGCCGCGCAGTACTCTGCGAACTCAGTTGCGGTGAACTCGCCTCCGCGATCAGTCCGAAGCACCTTCAGCTTGACGCCGGACTCGCCTTCAGCTTGTTCCCGGATCTTCTTGATGGCAGCTGCTGCACGATCTTTCGAAGGGATCGCGGCTACCCACACGTATCTGCTGAGATCGTCCACCAATAACAAGAAGTACTTGTTACCTCTCGGTGTCACTGGTGAGATTGGCCCGCAGAGGTCGCCGTGCACCAAATTGAGCCTATGTCGGGCTCGATACTCTGCCTGCGCCGGAAACGAGGTGCGCCACTGCTTCCCGGCCTGGCACGCCTCGCACAGCTGCCCCACCTGCCCTATCTCCGGCAGGCCGCGCACCAGCTCCTCCCGAGCTAGCTTCCGGAGTGCCGCCATGTTGACGTGCCCAAAACGCTCATACCAGCGCCACGCCACCTCGTCGCCGCGCCCGCGTACCGCCAGGCACGATGGCTTCGCCATCTTTAGGTGAAGCAAGTACAAGCGGTTGGCCGCCCGGTTCACCTTCGCCAGGAGTTGACCGCCGGGTTCACAGATCCTTATCACCCCGGCATCGATGTTGATCTTGTAGCCGACCTCGTCGAGCTGCCCGACGCTCACGATGTTCGTCGTTAGCCGAGGGATGAAGTAGACTCCCGCCAGCGACCAGAGCTCGCCGTTCTTACACACGAACACGACGGTGCCCCGGCCCTCGATCCGCGCCACAGAGTCGTCGCCGAACCGCACTGTGCCAAGCACCGCCAAGTCCAGCTTTGAGAACGCGGCCCTGGACCCGGACATGTGATTGGTGGCGCCGGTGTCCAGGACCCACGTCCCTACCTCCCGCTCCTTCTCTTCTCCAAGGTGGGCAAACACTTTCTGCTCCCAGATCTCAATCGGAGAGGTGGACTCCACCGCCGAAGTCTTAGATCGACCCCCTCCATGCTCCTTCGTTGCCCCACACCGTGCTGGGACAGTTTGTGGGAGCGAGGCTGCTGTCGACGACCCAGCCGGCATCGTGCTCAACACATGTGGCGGCGGCGAAGTGTCTAGGGTTGGGGACAGCTTCACGAGCAAGAGCGAGGCCTCCTCTTCATCCTGCGCGACGTGGACCTGCTCCTTCTTGGACTTGGATCGGCAATCACGAGCCCAATGACCCATCTTCCCACAGCGCCTGCATTCGTCACCGGTGGCCTTGTTTGAGTTCAACAGTCCACCCGATGAAGAGCCAGCGCGCCCGCGCCCTCGCCCGCGCCCACCTCTGTTCGCACCGCCGCCACCGGAGTTGTTTTCCAGTTCGCGCTTCTTCCGCCGCGCGTCCCACTCTTCCTCGGTGAGGTACAGCTTGCCCTCATGCTGTAGTGACGCCGGCGGTCCATCCAGCTCCTCCTCCGCCTCTTGCAGTCGCCCAGTGAGATCGGCGACCGTCATGGTGGAGGGATCAAGCAGCGTCTTGATCGCGATCGAGATCTGCTTGAAACGGGAGGGCAGGCTCCGTAACATCTTGGTTACGATCTCCTTGTCCTTCACCTCATCCCCTAGTGTGGTGAGGTGCGCCGCCTTGCCATTTAGACGTAGCGCGAACTCTTCGACGGTCTCGCCGTCTTTGAACGTGGCGAGGTCGAACTTGCGACGCAGTTGCTGCGTCGTTGCCTTCTTCACGCGATCATCCCCAATTCGCATGGTGGCGATCGCGTCCCAGGCCTCCTTGGCCGTCTCCTTGGAGCCGATCGTTGACACCATCTCGGGCGGGACCGCGCTTACCAGCGCATCGAGCGCCATCATGTCTTCCTGCTCATCGGTAGTGCCCTTCTCGATGGCTTTCCAGAGTGCCCTCGCCTTCAACTTCACCTTCATCATGAGCGCCCAATCGGAGTAATTGGTCTTGGTGAGAACGGGATAGCTATTCCCGCCCCCCACCTCACGAATCACTCGCTGGATCACAGCACCATCGACCTTTTTGCTCCCATCACCCATGGTCCCAGGATAGAATTAGCTCTAGATGCCACTTGTTAGAATCACGCCAGAGAGACAGCGGACACACGCTGCTGGCGAGATCACTACCAACACACAAACACACACGAAACACAATGGAATTGGTGCTGTCGAATTGACTGCTTTTCATGGTTGTATTGCTATGCTTAAATAGACTATTACAAGGAAAGAAAATAATGCAGGGAAGGAAAGCAAATATACGCCATAACCACACAACGGTCAGCTACCTAATTTTACGCTACTGCTATACTAAGTAAAGGCAAGTAAATATACCCAAGGATTATATACAACACACACTTGAAGCTGGTTGTCTTCCTGAATCTATTGAGGAACTTGCAATTATTGAATTTCCTGATCTTATATCCTTATCTGGACTGCTGCCAACTCTCAATAACCTGAGACGGGTTGTTGTAGGTCAGTGCCCACTTGTAAACCAGAAGCCTCCG
The DNA here is from genome assembly GCA_002312845.1 of Kalanchoe fedtschenkoi. Classification (NCBI taxonomy): domain Eukaryota; kingdom Viridiplantae; phylum Streptophyta; class Magnoliopsida; order Saxifragales; family Crassulaceae; genus Kalanchoe; species Kalanchoe fedtschenkoi. Next base: position 1,418,959 of record NQLW01000048.1, read on the forward strand.
TCGTAGATGCAGAAGCTGAAATCTCAACAATTTAAATCAATGGGCTTGCACTACGTTGAGCAATTTCCATTGTAATGCCGGGCGGAAGTAAACAAAGAGCGAAGCTGGTAGAATTATTGTAATGCTTAATAATTGGTACTACACTATACGAGGTCCGGGTTTAGAGGAAGCTTCTTGGCTGGGAGATCAACGTGATGTACCTTGAAACACGCTCTTCGCACGTGGAAGATGCTGTGGTAGAACTTAAGCTGTCGCTGGCAGTCTGCCATGATGACTAGCTAAACAATGTGAAGATGCTGGCTGCTGAACTTAAGCTGTGGCTGCCAGTTGGGCCATGATTAACCAGATGTTGTTGGCAGAGCTGAAATGTTCAAATGTCAACACTAATGGAATGGAATCTCAACGTGCTGGTTGGTGCTCCGTCAGTCACTCCCATCTCCTGCCTTTTCTTATTGACTACATAAAATATTCCGACTTGCACACCGCCCAAGTCAATGGCAGCTAAACATATAGAACAAGAGCAAACAAAATACCATACGTTTAAAATTAATTTTTTTAAATTAATTATTGTAATGCTTAATAATCGGTACTACTACTATACGAGGTCCGGGTTTAGAGGAAGCTTCTTGGCTTGGAGATCAACGTGATGTGCCTATAAACATGATCTCAGCACGTGGAAGATGCTCTGGAAGAACTTAAAGCTGTCGCTGTCTGCCATGACTGGCCAAACAATGAGAAGATGCTGGGTGATGAACTTAAGCTGTCGCTGCCAGTTGGGCCATGATTAGCCAGATGTTGTTGGCAGAACTGAAATGTTCAAATGTCAACATACTCAACAGTAATGGAATGGAATCTCAACGTGCCGGTTGGTGCTCCGTCAGTCACTCTCATCTCCTGCCTTTTCTTAGTGACTACGACATAAAATATTCCGACTTGCATTATGGTTGACTAAACAACTCGTGCCCAAGTCCAGGGCAGCTAAACATATAGAACAAGAGCAAACATTGTCTGGCTTGGTTTCTACTACTCGATACAAACTCCACTACTCCTGCATTCTGCGTTCATCATCGTTTACCAGCTTAAGCAACTAATCATGTCTGGAGCGGAGCAAGCGGTTTTGTCAGCAGCAGGCAAGCTTTTGTTCACCCAAGGCGCCTATGATTTCTTCTTCAAATGGAAGCTTGATGATTCCTTACTCCAGAGGTTGGAGTCACAGGTCAAAGAAACAAAAAGAGTATTGAAAGTTGCAGAGACGAGGCAGATCCAAGATGACAGCATTGGCGACGAGTGGCTTAAAAAAGCAAGGTTCGCAATATGTGACGCTGAGGACGTGTTGGACAAGATTGAGACAGACGTCCAAAAGGAAAAATATAGAGCGGGTGATTCTCCTGGTTATGGTTACGCTGTTGAAGAGAAGTTGAGGTATAAAGGGAAGGATGTTGGCCGCTCACTTCATCCATTTAAAAAGACCCGGGAGGCGGAAATGAAGGAAATCATTCTAAAGCTAGAATCCATAACTAAAGACAGTGCGGTGAGCAGTCTTAGTAAGGAAAGCACTGCTGATCTTGCAGCCATTAGAGAGGCGAGGGGGAAGCCTACAAGCTCTGTGAATGACACGATTGCAATTTGTGGTCGATCTGAAGATAAGAAGAATATAATGAAGCTGTTGGAGTCGAGGGATGGAGCTGACGATGCTCTTCGAGTTATTCCTATTGTGGGCTTGGGTGGAGTGGGAAAAACAACACTTGCCAATACGGTTTTTAAAGAATGCAGAAGTTCGACACCCGCTATGTTTGATGTAAGTGCTTGGGCTTGTTTGTCAGATGAATTCAAAGTCGTGGATGTTATCAAATCAATTTTAGAATTCATTATCGGGGAAAAGCCTAAATCTGATGGGCTGGATTCACTTCAGCAAAAACTGAAGGAACAATTAAAAGGTAAGAAATTTCTACTCGTTTTAGATGACATGTGGAGTAATGATATCTCAAGTAAAGACAGCAGGAAGTGGGATGAACTGAGAACACCTTTTTTAGTGGGAAAGCCCGGAAGTAGGATTATAGTTACAACTCGCAGTAAGGATGTTGCAAAAACCGTGACTAGTGTTCGAGGTGTTTTCTGCCAGTTAAATATTATGTTGGAGGATGAAAGTTGGTCATTATTTCAGTCTGTAGCGTTTCCGGATGGGGGTAAGAGCCCATCAGAGATTTTAGAAAAGATTGGCCGAGGAATTGTTGACAAATGCAAGGGCTTGCCTTTGGCAATTAGTATGATTGGAGGATTGCTTCGCAGTTATGGCGGTGATGTAAAGAAATGGAAAAATGTATTGATTAGTGAAGTCTGGAGGATAGATGTTGCAGATTGCAAAATTCTCCCTTCGCTATGGCTAAGCTACTATCATCTGCCAAAAGATATCCAACAATGTTTTGCATACATCTCTTTATTTCCAAAAGATTATAAGTTTAAGATGGAGGAGATGGTAATGTTGTGGGTGGCAGAAGGTTTCATTGAAAGGACTCCAACAATTGAACAACAAGAAGACGTAGCGCGGGGATATTTCGATCACTTGCTTTTAAACTTTTTCATTCAAGAGAGTAGCACTGACCCATTACAGTTTGTCTTGCATGACCTCGTTCATGATCTGGCGGAGTATGTTTCTAGGGGCTTATGTGTTAATTGGGGTGATATAAATTTAGAGTCACGTCGTTTGTGTTACAATCAAGGGGAAGATGAAATGTTGCTATACAATTTAAAGGTACAAAAACTAACGCGTCTCCGCACCTTCTTACCAACGGTAAATCCTTGCGAAGGACTTTACTTGGACAAAAAGATTTTGAGTGATATTTTGTCAGACTTCAAATTGTTGCGTGTACTTTCTTTGGAAGGCTATCCCATATCTGTGTTGCCTGTCTCAGTGGGAGATATGAAGCTTTTACGATACATGAATATATCAAAGACGGATATTGAATGTCTGCCCCAAAAGATTTGTCGCTTATACAACTTGCAATTCTTGATTATAAGGGATTGTCGTAAACTGAAGAGGCTCCCGGCAGAAATTGTTGATCTAGTCAACTTACGGTATCTAAATGTTGATGGCACCAAGCTAGAAGAAATGCCAGATGGAATTGGAAGATTGAAAAGCCTTCAAATGCTCCCTAAACTAGTTATGGGAGAAGACAAATCAAAGCAAATGATGGAGCTTAAAGATCTCATCAGTCTGCATGGGAAATTACAAATATCAGGCCTGAATAATATTACTGACAAGGAACATGTAGTCGCTGCAGAGTTTGGGAAAAAGGAGCATCTTGAAGAGCTAGTTTTGGATTGGGGATGGATAGATGAAAGAGACACAACCTTAGATGAGAGAGTTCTTGATGCCATTCGAGCGCATGAGAACTTGAAAGAATTAAACGTTAGTTGTTACGGTGGTAAGAGGTTATCAACTTGGATAGTCGGTATGACTCCTTCCTACAATATTATGCTGCGGTCATTGTGCATTTCTGATTGTTCCAATTTAGAAACTCTACCGCCGCTAGGTAACTTGCCAGGTCTCATGAATTTTACAATTATTGGCTGTGATTGCATAAAATCGTTGGGTGTGGAATTTTATGGGGGAAGCAGTATGCCTTTCCCAGCCTTGGAAATTCTGGAAATCAAAGACATGGAAGAGTTGGAAACATGGTCTTTTTCAGGAGGCGATGAAAGGGTATTCCCATCACTGAAGGAGCTTCGAATTATAAGGTGTCTAATGTTGACAGAAATCCAATCATTTGGCATCTTACGTCTTCTGAAGGAGCTTAGCATTGTGGGGCTATGGCGCATACAATTATTGGATGAGAGATTTTATGGAAATGATGGTTGTGATGTTGTTTTTCCAGCCTTGGAGAAGTGTGAAATACGTGATATGTATGCTCTGAAAATCTGGTCTCTTCCGGGACGTAACAGACGTGGATTCCCCTTTCTTAAAGAACTTATAATTCAGAATTGCCTGGAGTTGATGACATTTCCAATTTGTTTCCCTTCTCTAACAATCTTAGAGATTGATGGATGCGATAAACTTTTTGGATCGGAAATGTGTGGGGGTCCATCACTAGGCAACTTGCCGGCTCTCAAGGATCTTACCATCAAAGGACTAGACTGCCTTGAATCATTGAACGAAGGATTTTATGGGGATGATTCTTCTAATGCTTCCATCTTCCCAGCCTTGGAGAAACTGGAAATCAGTGAGATGCCACGTTTGAAAACTTGGTGTTTTCCAGGAGGTGATAGACATCGGGCATTTTCCTCGCTCAAAGAGCTTCACATAAAAAAATGTCCTCAGATTACAAAAATCCCATTTTGTTTCCCTTGTCTGAATAGGCTTGGCATTAGGGTATGTGATAATCTAACTGAGATTGAGATGTTTGGAGGCGAAGACGGATCAGACTCGACAACATACGGAGCTTCTCTGCTGATTATAGATTTCTTTTATTGTCCAAAGTTGGAAGAGATACCAAAGAGCTTTGCCAACTTGATGAATGTTGAGTGCACCCGTTGTAACAAGTTGGCATCTTTGCCAAGATTGCAACATGTTCAATACTTATCGTTGGATAGTGTTAGTGAGTCGATGTCACTCAAAGCAGCAATACGAGACAGCACATACCTGAAGGAATTGGGGATAATGATTGACAGTCGTAATGTGGCTGCGGAACTGTTGAATCTGGACTTGAACTGTCTCACCTCTCTTAAGCGTCTCTATCTCACGATCCTCGACCGTGACTATGAAAAAACTGGATGGGAGCTTGATGATCAAGTGTCAAAATGGCTACCGCCTAATCTCTCGCATTTGCTGTTTTTTGGTTGGAATCTTCAGATAAGCGCTAAGATTCTGACTCGTTTGGTCATTGCTCCCATCACCAGTTTGGAATTTTATTTATGTCTTAATCTGGAGCCATTTCCTGACGTAGAGTTGCCGTCCACCCTCCAGTGTATTAAGTTTGAGAATTGTGATGATCTCAAAACTATTTCAGACCGATTCCTTAATGGATGTAGCAACAGTCTCAAAGAGTTGATCATTAAAAATTGTGATAATCTGGTGTGTCTACCGCGGAGCCTCTCAATTTTCCAGTCTTTTCAGACACTACATCTCAGCCAATGCAGCGCATTCGAGTCCCTCCCAGATGGATTTCACAATGCGACCACTCTTCGGACCTTATCTCTAGAGAAATGCCTGAAACTTGTCGTCCTTGAAGAGTGTGGCTTCCCCACTTCTCTTACCCATCTCACAATCAAGAATTGTCTTCAAATGAAGGCAGTCTCTAATTTGAGGCTGACTAAACTCACCTCCCTTACACACTTGGAACTTGAAGAATTTCCAGAAACCACAAGACTTGAAGCTGGTTGTCTTCCTGAATCTATTGAGGAACTTACAATTACAAACTTCCCTCATCTTGAATCCTTATCTGGACTGCTCCCAACTCTCTTGAACCTGAGAAGGATTAAGGTAGATAAATGTCCACTTGTAAACCAGAAGCCCCAGTCGAAGATGCACAAGCTGATACCTCATCAATTCAAATCTTGGACTACCGACATGCATACGGATACCAGAGATACGGATTCGGAAACAGGATAAAATAATGTGTCAGTGCTTCTTAATTTGCAATGCATACAAGATAGATGGCCGGCCAACAAACTGATTTCAATTCCCAAGAAGAAACCAATGCCCCCAATAAAACAACAACAACAACAGGTAAAACTTCTACTCAGAATACTTACGGGTTTGCTTTTCCTTCATTTCTTGACAAGTTCATATCTTGAGCATTATTACTTGTTACACAATCCGTAACTAAAACTTCTTTGTTTCTCCTTCACATCTGACATGCAAAAGAATACATTTTAAGACCGCTGCCAACTCTCAAGCACGAATCGACACTTCTGGAATTCGCTGAATTGTATACAAAGAGTATACAAATGGGGTTTTCAGCCTGAAGTTTAAGGCCCTGGCGATTATTTCGAGCATCTCAATGCAAATCATTCATGACATGAAAACCAGGTAGTGTATTCTGCTAATGAGATTATATCCACATTCTTTCGTCCCCCTTTGTCTCCGCTGCTGATTTAAGATATGTCTGAAGGATTCTATCACAGATGGTTTGATGCCATCATTGTAGCGAGCGCTGTCCTTTCCCTGCTCTCCATTGATTGCCAATCTATGAGTAGTTGAGCATTGTTGGCCGGAGTGCTTCAATTTGAAATGCTTTCTAACTTCCAAATCTGAAAATACACTATGAAACCTTGCAGGTACAAGTTATAGTCTGAGTCTAAACTTTAAACTATCTGCGACAAGTGTCAATAATGCTGCGGATGTTGGCCGCGGAGAACTGATGACCGCATCACAAAACTAAAAGCAATTGGGTTTCTTTTCTTGCACGCTGATATTACAATACTTGATATTTACACTTGCAGCAGACTGCATATGGCGACGGGTGAGCAATCTGAAGCAGAATACCTGGCCATGAACTTAAAGGGAATGATGATATTGATCATGAAGATCCAATCTTCAAAGCAGATCACTACCTGGCTATGAACTTAAAAGGGAATGACATTGATCATGAAGATCCAATCTTCAAACAGGTAGAAGATATTGCCACCTGCCGGACTTGAAACCGCAATACAATGTGAACATTGCCAGCTCCAGCTTGTCGCTATTGCACAGTGTGAATGGTTTTGTTTAATTCAGATTATTCCATCGGCTTGTTTTATATATGAGAATGTTTCAATCATTTTAGTACCAAGAGTTTATCAAACACTTCTCGTGCTTTAAATTGATGACACGACAGGCCAAATATCGGACCTCAAGTTTGTATAAATATTATAAATTTAAAATTTAAGACATGCAAAAAATTTATCAAAAATACGCTTTTATCATATTTGGGAATGTGATAGTCTAATTCAAGTTGAGATGTTTGAGGGCGGAGAAGGATCATCCTCAACATTATACGGACATTCTCTGCTGTCTATCAACATTAGAATGTGTCCAAAGTTGAAAGAAATACCGAATAGCTTTGTCAACTTGACAGATGTTTACTGTTATCTTTGTAACAAGTTGGCGCCTTTTCCAAGATTGCAAAATGTTCACAATTTATCGTTGAACTACGTTAGTGTGTTACTGTCACTCGATGCTGCAATACAAGACAACACATGCCTGGAGAATTTGGAGATATGTAGTGACGTTAGTAATGCAGCTGTGGAACTATTGAGTCTGGACTTGAATCGTCTCACCTCTCTCAAGTGTCTCCATCTCTTGATCCTGGAGGATGATTTTGATAGAATTGGGTGGGAGAATGATGATAAAGTGGCAAAAAGGACACCACCTAATCTCTCATATTACAAACAAGTCCTCTTAAAATTAAAATCAATAAACATAACCCCTCCAGATCAGAATTATAGTTTTTTTAATTATTTTTTTCATTGATAGGGGTCCAAAGAATCTATGGGCGAAATGACTACAGGGGTGGCGCGAAGTCTGAGAATCGGAGAGCCTACAAAGTGGTGACACTAGGCCTAAGGAGGGCTCGGAGAGCCTTCAAAGTGGTGGCACTAGGCCTAAGGAGGGCTCGGAGAGCCTACAAGAGGGTGTTCCAGATCCGAACTCCAGAGGGTTCGGATTTGTCAGATTGAGCAGATCGAGGTTGAAAAGCACCAGATCTGAGCTCCAAGGTTTCCAAAGTGTTAGAGTCTAAGCTTGTCCAGGGCTTTGTTACGCCTATGTTCGCTTGTTTTCCTAGTTAAAATGTAGTATGTTAGCACGAGTACTAGTCATGTTTGTTCCTATGAGAATGGAAGAAGTCTCATTGCCTCTTTACGGGGGAGTGGATAGTTCAGCGTTGTAGTTGGGCTACTCCACTCGGATAAGATGCGTTCTTCGAGTCCCTAATCTTTGCATAGGCGTGCCCCCATACCTACTTGCGTTGTAATCTTCTGATATCAATGAAATGCGCCTTTTTATTTTAATCGATGTCCTGACTCATTCGATGTACGTGATAGCGTGATCCATGCCCCTTTTTGCGAATCTCTTACTTATGTGATCATTTGTTGCCTTAAAGGTACTGGAGTTGCGCAATAAAGGCTGACTTCCTGACTCATGCGTGAGCCAACAAGTGTCGTACGAGCTAGTCCGAGAACTAGCCCCTGACACCAAGCACAGATCTGTCTGTTGCAACTCTAGGTCTTGTTGGAAAATTATGGTTTACAATGACTTACCGTAGTCCCTAAGTTGAAGTTTTGATATGACGTAAACTTTGAAAAAAATAAAAATGTTTTCAGGACTCAGGAAATTTATTCAAGGAGTGGATTCAATTCAAGAAATGTTCAAAAGATCAAATGGTTCAAGTTGCAATTGATTTTGTGCATTCGAAAATAATATTCAATCGACTTGTGAAATTTATCACTTGATTAGAAAATTCAAAAGAGGCACGTAAACAGATCTGATCCTTCTAATTTTTGGAAGAGATATTCATATCTATGTTTTCTTCAATCTGAACGGTGGAGATTGAATTTTAACAGCTAGTTTGGCCGCCAGATTTCAAAAAGTTAACTTGATAGATGTTTATTGTTATCTTTGTAACAAGTTGGCGTCTTTTCCAAGATTGCAAAATGTTCACAACTTATCGTTTAACTATGTTAGTGTGTTATACTGTCACTCGATGCTGCAATACAAGACAGCGCATGCCTGGAGAATTTGGAGATATGTAGTGACGTTAGTGTTATAAAATGATGAAAGACAATTTTATTCATAGACTTGAAGTTGTTTATATACATGGACAAGATACCAAAACCTGTAGAGAAGATAACCTAACTTATGTCTAACTTCTAACTTGTAGAGAAGGTAACTTCTAACTTGTAGAGAAGGTAACCTAACTTATGCCTAACTTCTGATTTTCATTATACTTTCCTTGACACCCCCCTTCAAACTCAAGGTGGGTCTGAAACATTGAGTTTGAGAAGATGAAGACGATGTTGTTCTCGAGTTTGAGCTTTGGTGAAGAAATCTGCTACTTGTAACTCAGAGGGAGTGTACTGGAGAATAATGGTGGATTGCTGACAATGCGAGCGTGTAAATGATGCATCAACACCGATATGCTTTGTTAGCTCATGTTTCACAGGATCGTTAGCGATTTGGATTGCTCCGAGGTTGTCACAAAATAGAGGTGTGGGGACATCACAAGAAATACCAAAGTCAGCTAATAGCCAGCGCAACCACACAATTTCGGAAGTAGCGGTGGCAAGAGCACGAAGTTCTGCCTCAGTGCTGGATCGGGATACAGCAGTCTGTTTCTTTGACTTCCAAGCAATGAGAGAAGTACCAAGAAAAATGCAATAGCCAGTAATAGAGCGACGATCAGTAGGATCACTTGCCCACGTAGAATCTGAGAAGGCATGAAGCTGAAGAGGACTAGAAGCTGCATAAAATAAGTATCGAGAGATAGTCCCTTTCAAATATCATAAGACTCGGAGTAGATGACTATAATGAACGGAGGTGGGAGCACAGACAAATTGACTTAAGATATGAACTGCATGTGCAATGTCTGGTCGAGTAACAGTGAGATAAACAAGACTACCCACCAGCTGTCTATACCGAGAAGGATCTTCAAGAAGAGTGCCATCTTCTGGGCAAAGATGTACATGAAGTTCCATAGGTGTAGCAGCCGTCCGAGTATCAGTGATAGCTGAGCGGTTAAGTAGGTCTTGAATATATCGCTTTTGAGAAAGATAATATCCAGATGATGAAGATGTGATCTCGATTCCTAAAAAATAGCTGAGTGGTCCAAAATCTGACATGAGGAATTGTTCACTGAGATGTTTCTTTACTTGCGCAACATGCTCCGGATCATCACCAGTGATCAACATGTCATCAACATAAAGTAGCAGTAAAGTGCGCCCTTGTGAAGAGGTGTGTATGAAAAGTGCTGGATCGTGATCACTTGGAGAGAAGCCAGCTTCAAGTGCCACCGAACTGAATCGTGCGAACCAAGCACGAGGAGCTTGCTTAAGACCATAGAGGGCTCAACGAAGACGACATACATGTCCTGAAGGTACCTCAACACCAGGAGGTGGCCGCATGTATACTTCTTCTTAGAGATCACCATTAAGAAAAGCATTTTTGACATCCATTTGAGAAATAGTCCATGAACGAATTGCAGCTACCGCAATTAGAGTGCGAACAGTGGTCATATGAGCAACTGGAGCAAATGTCTCATCATAGTCTCGACCTTGTTCTTGTTGAAACCCACGGGCAACAAGTCGAGCTTTGTAGCGCTCTATTGAGCCATCAGACTTGTGTTTTATTTTGTACACCCACTTACACGTAATTGGGATAGCTCCGTCGGGTAATGGAATGATATCCCAAGTTCGAGTGCGCTCCAAAGCTTCTAATTCTTCTGACATGGCTAATTGCCACTCAGAAATTCCTACAGCATCTTGATATGTACATGGTTCAAGTACAGCTCCAACAACATAATCATTAAAATTAGGTGTGCGAAGAGTATTACGATCTCTTAAGTTATACCTTTGTGTAGGTGGAGGCTCTGTGATATGGGCTTGATCATCAGAAGAAGATTGTGTTTCCACATAGTCTCGAGGTCTTCGGTTATAATGGAATGGGAAAGTTTCTAATGTTGTTCTAGGAGGAGCTAATACTGGAGGATGAGGTGGTGTGGGTGAATGTGGTATGGATGTAAGTGTGGGTGAATGAGGCCGTGAAGGAAGAGTAATGGGATTGTCCATAGATGATAGTGTAGGAGACTGGTCAGACAAATGTGAAAGGTGGAGAAAGGAGGTCGACTGTATGGAGGATGATGATTTTATAGTGGAAGAATGAAAATAAGGGCGACTTTCATCAAATGTGACGTCACGAGAGATACGAATGCGACGGGCAGAAGGATCATAACAACGGTAGCCCTTATGCTCAAGACTATAACCAAGAAAAACACACTCAACAGATTGAGCAGTTAACTTTGTCCGTTCTCGTGGTGCAAGTAAGACATAGCACACACATCCGAATACTCGAAGATGATCATAGCGAGGAGGAGAACCAAACAAAGTCTCTCCCGGACTTTTTCCTTTAAGATAAGACGATGGCTGACTGTTGATTAGATAGACAGATGTGGAAATCGCTTCTGCCCAGAAGTGTGGAGGGACAAATGAGGATATCAAAAGAGTCCTAGTTGTTTCAAGTATATGACGATGTTTTCGCTCAACAACACCATTTTGAGCATGAGCACCAGGACAAGAGAGTTGTGGAATAGTCGATCAGCAAGAAACTGGCGAAAACCGTGAGACAGATATTCACCCCCTGAATCAGAACGAAAGATCTGAATAGCAGCAGAGAATTGAGTTCGAACCATACGAGCGAAGCTCTGATAAATTGACAATAATTGAGATCACTGTTTCATAAAATAAATCAAAGTGTAGCGAGTATAGTCATCGATAAAAATAACATAGTATTTATGACCACATTTTGAGGGAAAAGGAGCTGGTCCCCATATATCAGAATGGACAAAACCAAACGGATGACTGGTCTTAGAAGTGCTACTCGTCGGATATGGCAGTTGCACTTGTTTTCCAAGTTTACATCCAGTGCAATGGAAAGAAGGATCCATACTAACATCCCCTAATTGTCCTTGACGATTTAGAGCAGACAAGCGAGATCCACATAGGTGACCCAAACGATGATGCCACTGTGGAAAAGAAACTGAAGCTGAGAGGCCATGATTGTGGATGCATTTGAAGATGGAATACGAAGATGATCTAGAATATAGAGGCCTCGAGAAGTCCTATGGCCATGACCAATCACTTCTTTGGTATGATGATCCTGGATGGAGCATGAGGATGCATCAAAAATAACCAAACAGTTTAAATCCGTGAGTTGGCCAACTGACATGAGATTCATAGACAGTTGAGGCACAAGCGATACATCCTGAACTGAAAATTGAGAGGTGGATAAATAACCCTTGTGAGTAACCGAACACCGTGTACCGTCAGCTGTTTGAATGTGCATAATATCCTGAACAGGCTTGCATTTGGAGAGTTGAGAATTATCATATGTCATATGAAAAGATGCTCCTGAATCTAAAACCCATAAAGGAGTATTACCTGGTGCCGAGGACTGAAGAGTACCTGAGGTAGCACCAGAAATACTTGCCGAGAATTCCCAATCTTGATAATTTTGCCCATGTAATTTAATGTCTGTGGTAAGAAGCGCTCCTCCGCCAATAAAAACATCTGAACTCTTCATGATATAAAAAATAGATTATGGAGCTTGATTTACCGAGCTGGGCCAAATTGAACGGGCCGAATTGAACGGGCCGAATTGATGGGCTTTAATGGGCCGGAGATTGACTGGGCCTGATGGGCCGGGATAGAAAGTTGCCGCGTGGTTTCAATAGGTTTCGGCTGATGTTGTCTCAGCCGATGAAATCGATTCGGGGGGGATAGAAAGGAGGCGCCGGGAGATTGAATGAAGTGGAGATTGAATGATGAAACAACTTTTGCCGGAAAAAAAAATCTGATCTTAATGAAAGTGGATGGATCGATGAGAGTAAATGGAGATAAGGTCTGATACCATGTTATAAAATGATGAAAGACAATTTTATTCATAGACTTGAAGTTGTTTATATACATGGACTAGATACCAAAACATGTAGAGAAGATAACCTAACTTATGTCTAACTTCTAACTTGTAGAGAAGGTAACTTCTAACTTGTAGAGAAGGTAACCTAACTTATGCGTAACTTCTGATTTTCATTATACTTTCCTTGACAGTTAGTAATGGAGCTGTGGAACTAATGAGTTTGGACTTGATTCGTATCACCTCTCTTAAGTGTCACCATCTGTTGATCCTGGATGATGACTTTAAAAGAATTGGGTGGGAGAATGATGATAAAGTGGCAAAAAGGACACCACCTAATCTCTCATATTTGCAGATTTCTGGTTGTCATCTTCAGATGAGCATTAAGATTCTGACCCATTTTGCCAACCTCAGTTCTGTTAGGAATAATCCTGTTTGTGCATGGCTTGCATGGCTTGGATGCATGCATGGCTTGGGTTGTTGTATTATTAGCTTAGTGGGTTGTGTGTGTAGTGGAGTCACGCATGCCTTGATTTGAGGCATGTTATGGGCGTGTTTCGTGGAAACAGCTCCCCTCATTTCACGCAACGTATTGCGGTGCATGCGGGAGAATGTCGGGATGTGGACATATGTATATGCGTGTATAAATTGCATACAAGGCAACGGAGAAAACAACACAAATTAAGCAACACAACTCAGCACAACACTCGTCTCTCTCGTTCTTATTTTTCGTTCGTGTATTAATCAACGTTAGTTCGTAAACTCGGCACCGGCGGCGATCCTTGTGTCGTAAGGGTCGTGTTTCAACACGTGGTATCAGAGCGAGTATTAACCGCAGGCTAGTTGACAATGATTGACAGCCGTTCATCGTCTCCGTCCAAGACGCACACCACCGAAGGTAGCGGTTCGCTGCGGGAAGTTGTGGTAGAGCGTGTGGTGAAGGAGATGAGCGGATCGATCCAGTACCCAACGTTGACACGTACGAACTACAACGAGTGGTCACTTGTGATGCAAGTGAACTTGGAGGCGCAGGATCTATGGCATGCCGTAGAGAGCTCTCAGGTTGAGCGCCGCGAGGATCGGCTGGCCCTTGCAGCCATCCTTCGGGCAGTGCCGACTGAGATGCACTCCACACTTGCCGTGAAGAAGACTGCTAAGGAGGCGTGGGAGTGTCTGAAGACGATGCGCATGGGAGTGCAGCGCGTACGGGAGGCCAATGCACAAAAGCTTCTAAAGGAGTTTGAGTGCATCACGTTCAAGGATGGTGAGGCTATTGACGATTTCGCCATGCGAATTTCCAGCCTCGCCGCCAACATCCGCACACTCGGCGAGTCAATGGAGGAGCACCGGGTCGTCAAGAAGTTCCTTCGAGTCGTGCCAGCACGTTTCGCACAAATCGCTCTTTCGATTGAAACTTTGCTCGATCTGAGCACGTTATCAATTGAGGAGTTGGTTGGCAGGCTTCGTGCGGCAGAGGACAGATTCGACGGCGGCGCTGGCGAAATCACTGACAAGGCCGGACGGTTGATGTTAGCAGAGGACGAATGGTTGGCCAAGTATAAGCACCGGCTGATGCCGGAGTCCTCATCCAGTGGGAACAGATCGGGGGGATCGAGCGGTCACACCCCCGGGAAGAACAAGAGTGGAGCACGGACCGAGGGTCGTGACACCACTGTCAAGCTCACATCGAAGGGGACACCGCGCCGGAAGGGTAAGTGCCGCAACTGTGGTATCTACGGTCATTGGGCCAAGGAGTGCAAGAAGCCACCGCATCAGGAGCGTAAGGAGGAGGCTCATCTCGCCAAGACTGAGGTGGAGCAGCCGGCACTACTAATGGCTGTGACGGGCGGCGTTACGGACGTGACGTCACAGATGGTTCACCTCCAGGAGAACCACATAGTCCCAATCAATTATGATTACAACACCTGGTATCTCGACTCGGGGGCTAGCAACCACATGACGGGACAACGCTCAGCGTTGGTTTCGCTTGACGAAAGCGTACACGGTACTGTCCGGTTCGGAGATGGATCCGTGGTAGAGATCTGTGGTCTCGGCTCAGTAATTATGGAGGGGCGGAGATGCGAACACAAGGTACTAACTGAGGTTTATTACATCCCGAAATTGAGGAGTAATATTGTCAGTTTAGGGCAACTGGAGGAAGCAGGGTGTAAGGTCGTGCTGGAGGACGGACAAATGTGCGTGTTTGATCGTGAACGCACGTTGTTGCTCAGGGCACCACGTACAGGAAACCGTTTATATACTATTCGATTGACCGTGGCCGCACCGGTGAGCCTGTTGTCAAAAGTGGAAGACGATGCGTGGATCTGGCATGCTCGTTATGGCCACCTCAACTTTTGTGCGCTACGAGACCTCGCTGTCAAGAAGATGGCGGACGGTCTGCCGTTGATTGAGCGAGTCGAGCAAGTGTGCGATGGGTGCGTGCTCGGCAAGCACCACCGCGCGCCATTCCCACAAGCGGCATCTTTCAGAACGAAGCATGCCCTCGAACTCGTGCATGCAGACTTGTGCGGACCGATAACACCACCAACCTCAGGTGGTAAGAGGTACTTCCTCCTTATCGTTGATGACCTCACTCGTTTCATGTGGGCAGAGATGTTAGTGACCAAAGACGAGGTGCTACACACCTTCAAGAAAGTCGTTACTGTGACTCAGAATGAGCAGGGCAAGAGGGTTAAGGCGTTGCGTACCGATCGTGGCGGTGAGTTCAACTCCAGTGATTTCACTGCGTACTGCATCGAGCATGGCATCGAGCACCTGACCACTGCGCCGTATACCCCTCAGCAAAACGGCGTGGTAGAAAGACGGAATCAGACAGTTGTAGAGATGGCACGGTGTATGCTAAAAGGCATGGGCGTCCCTGGCGAGTTCTGGGGTGAGGCGGTCAAGACAGCTGTGTACGTGTTGAACCGAGCACCAACTAGAAGTGTGGAAGGGGTGACACCGTACGAGGCATGGTATGGCCGAAAACCCGGAGTGCGGCACTTGCGCACATTCGGGTGCGTGGCATTCGTGAAAAAGCTCGGGCCAGGAGTATCAAAACTCTCTGACAGGTCAGTTAAGGGGGTGTTTCTTGGTTACGAACCAGGAAGCAAAGCCTATCGGGTCTATGATCCGGTTGGGAAGAAGCTGTTGGTGTCTCGTGATGTAATCTTCGACGAGAAGAAAGCCTGGAATTGGCAAGAGAGTGGTGGTGAAAATGGAGCGGTAGCCAGCGGTTTCGTGGTTGAGTACTTGACCACTATTGGTCATACTCAAGCTTCAGGCGAGGCAAGATCCTCCACAATGGAGACTCTACCAGCCAATTCATCAGGGCCTATGTCGGCTTCAACATCGACAACTCATCCAACAACACCAATGGGTGTGCAATCCGCGACACCACCATCTCAGGGCGCGGTAGATTCAGTTGGTGCCCAACTTCGGTTTCGCACTCTTTCGAACCTCTATGATACAACTGATGAAATCCATAACTTCGAGTACAGTGGGTTGTGCTTTCTTGCAGCTGACGAGCCGATAAGCGTGGAGCAGGCGATGCAGGAGCCGTGCTGGCGTGATGCCATGCACGCCGAATTGGAGTCCATTGCTGAAAACAAGACTTGGTCGTTAGTGGAGTTACCACCGAGCCACCGAGCCATTGGGCTTAAATGGGTGTTCAAAGTGAAAAGAGACCAAGGCGGCAACATAGTGAAGCACAAGGCTCGGTTGGTCGTGAAGGGTTATGCACAACGACAAGGCGTGGATTTTGATGAGGTATTTGCCCCGGTGGCGCGTATGGAGACGGTGCGCGTGCTATTAGCACTAGCAGCGCATGGTGGATGGCAAGTGCATCA
>NQLW01000048.1:1436600-1449320 GCA_002312845.1 Kalanchoe fedtschenkoi
GGACATATGTATATGCGTGTATAAATTGCATACAAGGCAACGGAGAAAACAACACAAATTAAGCAACACAACTCAGCACAACACTCGTCTCTCTCGTTCTTATTTTTCGTTCGTGTATTAATCAACGTTAGTTCGTAAACTCGGCACCGGCGGCGATCCTTGTGTCGTAAGGGCCGTGTTTCAACAAGTTCTCCCATTACGAGTTTGGAATTTTTTGACTGTCGTGCTCTGGAGTTTTTACCTGATGTGGAGTTGCCGTCCACCCTCCAGTCTCTTAAGATTACATCTTGTGATACTCTCTCAACTATTTCAGACCGATTCCTTCTTGGTTGTAGCAACAATCTCCGGGAGTTGACCATTGAGTGTTGCCGTAATCTAGTGTGTCTACCCCGGAGCCTCTCAACTCTCCAGTCTATTCAGAAATTACATCTCAGTGACTGCAAAGCATTGGGGTCCCTGCCAGATGGATTTCACAAAGCCACTACTCTTCAAATGTTAACTCTATTGTCATGCCCAAATCTTATCGCCCCTGAAGGGCGTGGCTTCCCCATCTCTCTTACACATCTCACTATCTGGGATTGTGGTAAGATGAAGGCAGTCTCTAATTTGAGGCTGAGAAAACTGACCTCTCTTACACACTTGAAACTTAAAGGATTTCTAGAAACCTCTAGACTTGAAGCTGGTTGTCTTCCTGAATCTATTGAGGAACTTACAATTACAAACTTCCCTTATCTTGAATCTATATCTGGAGTGCTGCCAACTCTCAAGAACCTGAAATGGCTTGAGGTAGACGGGTGTCCGCTTGTAAACCATAAGCTGATACATACCTCAACAGTTCAAGTCACGAGTGGCTTCCCAATACATAGAACATGCCCGGCCACAACCAGAATTCAGTTTCCAGTAAGCAAGCTATATTGATAGAGCGACAGGTAAAACTTCAATTCACGACTTGATTCTCCTCCGTTTATTGCCATGAGTTTGTATTCGAAGCAATATCACTTGTTAAACCAATCTCCCAAGTTATGTTCAACGGTTTGTCTACCGCACTGATGAAAACAAGTGGATGCTGACAATGAAAACTGCATATGTTGACTGAAATCCCATCCTTTGGCAGCCTACATCTTCCCAAGGAGCTCAGCATTAAGTGGCTGGATGAGGGATTTTACGGAAATGGTGATTGTGATATTGTTTTCCCAGCCTTAGCCTTAAAAAACCACCGCAGTCAACGCGCCAGTAACTCTAGCACATACCCAGATTGGTAGAACAGCTAACAACAGGTAACACTTCAACTCCAGACTTGTTTGTTTCTCTTTCATTTAATTACAAGTTTGCATCTGAAGCATTATTACTTGGTAGACAAATTTGATTTCGCCATCACCAGTCTCCCACATTATGTTCAGCCGCTTTTCTACGGCGCTGCGCTGATAAAAAGAACTGGATGCTGACATTGAACTACACGTTGACTGCAACGCAGCAGGTGACTTCTGGGTGCAGTGGTTAAAAGTTCATTACGGAACAGCATGAGACGAACTGGTGAGGAACATTACTTTTGATACTCTGCTGCTCACTTTTCACACCATAATCATCATCTACACGACGCACAAACTATTAAATCTGAGTACTGATTGATGAAGAAACGCGTACCTACAACTTCTTTGTTTCTCCTCGACATCTGACATGCAAGAGAATACATTTTTAGGGAGTTTGATTCCCCTGCTAGTTACGGAAAATTTTTCGGCAGACTTGTGGCATCATTTATCAATTGTCTTCCTGAATCTATTGAGAATCTTGCAGTGGTAGTCATCTTAAATCATTATCTGGAGTGCCGCCGACTCTCAAGCATGAGTGGGTAGACACTTCTGGAATTCGCTGATTTGCGTACGCAGTATAAGAGTGCTGCAGCAAATGGGTTTGTCAGCCCGAAGTGATTATTTCGAGAATCTTAATAAAAAATCATTCGTAACATCAGGTAGTGTATTCTGCTTATGAGATTATGCACGTCCTTATTTCACCTGTGTTTCAGCCGCTGATTTATGAGATGTCTGAAGGATTCTGCTGTTCCACCACCCTGCGCTCAGTTGAATCGTGTGGGAACATTTTGAACCAATACGTACAGAGCCTCCCTGCGCCAGCTTTCACTCTTAAAAGGTCCTTTTCTTTTTATTCAGTGATTGTGATTTTGTTAGCATGAAAGGAGCAAATCATAGCTGGTGATTAGTTAGTGTGGCAGGTCTATCGAATCTTTTTGTTAGACTGAATGTGTTGATATTCCAGATTTAGGGAAATTATGCTGAATGGAAGTATTGACCCTTTTTTGTTATTTTCAATTTGTTTAGGGTTGGAGAACTGGAGACAAAGAGGGTTTCAGAGACCTGAGAAATCTCAAGGAATCTTACTTTGGCCAGTTACATACACGAAGAGATGTGTAAATAGAGAACGTGAATCAGTAGTCAACAATGTAAAGAGAGAGAGGAGAGGGCTTTTGTAGTGTAACAGGCCTGCAGCAGGCTCCAGTAAAACAAGATGGTCTCGAGTTATTTTACAACTTCAACTTCAAATGTTATTTTTAGAGTAAATTTATAGACATACGAGGTTGAAGGCACGTTTAAGCTCTCTGTTAATGCTAACCCCCCTCAGAAAATTGTGTGTCAAAAAAATGGAAACTGGCGAAGATTCAGGCACCAGTATCATATGAAAGGATGCATTGTATAGATAGATGCTGAGGGGAAAACTTGTTACAGTCGATAAGTGGGGTCAGAAAGAAAGATTCGTTCAATGAACATCTTGAAGACAGTCCCAGAAATGAATAAAAGCATACAATGAAATTACTGATCTTGTCGAAAATAGTGACTCTATTAAAAATACATTAAAGTATACTTGAAACCACCAATCCAATGATTCGAAGTAGTTTAGTCCCTCAACACTTGTTTAGATGAAGTTGCTCGGGCTGCCGGCGGAGCTGCAACTGTCATTGTGTCTCTCTAGTTGATGAGTTGACGAAGGGGAAGGCTGTAACAAGAGCATTTCCTCCAAGCGTGATTGTTGCGGAGTTGAAGAAAGAAAAAGGCTGCAATTTTAGAATCTCTCTAACAAGGCCTTGAGCAGGCTTTATATATCAGATTGGTTCCACCATTTTTACAGCGTGTTGTTAAATAGAATATAGAAGAAGACGTTAAATAGAAGAAATAAAAAATATTTTACATTTGATTATTAATGAATAATTTAGTGACTAAAATAAAACTACAATAAAATTATGTGTCTAATTAAACTAGCATAAATTTCAACACCAATTTATTCATTAAAATTTTTAGCTTATTATTTTTCACCCGTCATAAAAAGATCCAACAAAACCGAGGTTATCATAACGGACGCAATAGCAGAAAGCCCAGTCCCGTCTCCCTCAACCAACCAGTTCGACTCGAATCGCGGCTTCGGAAATGTCGAGAAACATGCTGAATGAGTCTGTCGGGATCTGGAAACTGGGATGTTACATGCCTGTTCATGCCTAGCTGGAGTCGGAAGGGCCCTGACAGACTAATCTGAGTTTTTTTGCCAATTTAACATCCTTGATTCGTTGCCTATCAAAACCACAACCCCATTTCATTTTTTTTCCATACTACCATTTTCGCTCTTCAGTAGAGCGAAAATATACTAGATTTTCGCTTAATCAAACCGCGCAAATGCCACGTGTTCCACTTGTCTGAGTCACCTGCTGATGTGGTATTTTCGCTCTCCGGTAGAGCGAAAAAAGAAGGCTATTTCGCTAAACGGTATCGCGAAAATAGGTTTTCGCTAGACTGAATAACGAAACTTTCTTACAAATTCCGAAATTTGATTTGAATTTTCGCTACTCCAAAGGACGAAAATATGAAAGTAAAAACGTCTCTGAGCGTATTCATGCTGCCGTGGTCCAATGTAGCTGGTCAGAATAGGAAGTCAGATCAGTTTCATGTTGCCGTATTCATTCCCGGCAGCTCAGCTCACCTTCTTCCGGAAAAGTGTCTCGGAGCGTTTAGTCCAGTCTTTGGCAGAAGCGACTGAGGCGTAGATGACGGCGATTTCAGCCCAGCTCGAGAGCGTCCCCTTGTATTCGGTGTATCCCTCCAGGTTATCGAAGATGTTGCTGAAGTCCTCGCAGGCGGTTTCAAGCTCGCTTCTGTTCAGCTTCAGGACACCTGAAAATCAGCAAACTCTGAGTTTAATTTTCTGTGCAAAGACTGATTTTAGTTCAGAAGATTGTGGTCACCCGTGATGAAAGCTTTCTGCAGCTGTCCGCTGAGTCCGGTCTTCCAGGGGCCGATGGTCGCAACAGCTTTGCTCCGGCACATGCAGATCATGATTGTGGCGACTACGAACAAGAACGGCTGCACCACAAGCTATGAGAACGTATTTCCATACGCTCTCGAACGAGCCTTTGTCAGCCGACGGGGAAGGCGTTTGGGGAGGATTGGCTACTTGAGCGCCTGGAAGCGGAGATGGCACGGGCGCGCCAGGCTGCTTCATGCCCTTACCAGGCACGGCCGGGAAAGCCCCGCTGTTGTGCATCATTGGAGTAGAGCCAGCTCCGATGTTTGAGGGAGGTGCGTCCGGAGCAGGTGCAGCGGCGAGGTTACGGTTGCTGGAGTCCTCGACCAGTCTACGGCGCAGAAAGCTGACTTCACTCTCTATGGCTTGGATCTGTGGGTGAAACTCAGCTGTAAAATCACTCGCGAACATCATTCGAGCTAGATTTTCACTCCTGCCGTTTTTACTTCCAGATATTCGCTCTTTGGAGTAGCAAAAATTCAAATCAAATTTCGCTCTAACGAAGGGCGAAATTTGTAAGAAAGTTTCATTATTCAGTCTAGCGAAAACCTATTTTCGCGATACCGTTTAGCGAAATAACCTTCTTTTTTCGCTCAACCGGAGAGCGAAAATACCACATCAGCAGGTGACTCAGACAAGTTGAACACGTGGTATTTGCGTGGTTTGATTAAGCGAAAATCTAGTATAATTTCGCTCTACTGAAGAGCGAAAAGGGTAGTATGGAAAAAAAACGAAACGGGGTTGTGGTTTTGATAGACAACGAAGCAAGGACGTTAAATTGGCAAAAAACTCGACTAATCTTCTGAAGATCATTGCTTTACAAATGGAAGCCATGGATGCTGGCATTAGCTTATGATCCTCTAAGTAAGGCAGTTTTTAGTCACATAGGTCGCGCCAAAACCATATGTGACAATTGACATGAACAAGGAGATTTAAACGATAAACTCCGGAAGAACAATATTTTGGCGCACAGTGCAGCACGGACGATAAAGCAGATTACAGTCAAAGAAGCAAGTAATGCCTATAAGGACAACAGGTAAAACTTCAATTCACGATTTCTTTTCTTCTCCTTCATTTGTTAACGACAATGTATATGAAACGTTATCACTTGTTAAAGAAACTGATTTGGCCATCACTAATCTTGCGGTGGTTATCGTCTTAAATCATTATCTGCTGCAGTGCTGCCGACTCTCAAGCACAAGGAGACACTTCTGAAATTGGTTCATTTGTGTACTCAGTATAATAAGAGTGCTGCGGCAAATGGGATTTTGTCAGCCCTGTAGTTTATCATATCACCCTGTGATTATATATATGAAGCATTCCAAGAAAAACCATTCATTTTTCCACCAGGTAGTGTATTCTGCTAATGAAATTAAGCACATTCTTTTTTTCCTATGTCTCGGCTGCATATTTTTTATCTGTCTAAAAGACGCTGCTAGCTGTTCAGCCACTCGGCGTTTTATTGAATCGTGTGGATTTTGAACAAATTTAAGCTTGTTCTGCTTGAGCCTGTGCCAGCCTGTCACTCCTAAAAGGTACTTTCCTTTTTGTTCGATGTATTGCTAATAAATCTCGGTGGTGATCTTGTTTGCATGAAAGGAGAATATCATAGCAGGTGATTAGTTAGTCTGGCAGGTCTTTTGATTCTTGTTGTTACCTCACATAGACTAATTGATCGAGGAAAAACTCTAGAGGACCAAAATACAAGTAATTTTTTTTATTTATGGTAAAGTGGGTGAGACGTGATTCCTGACAATTCTCACTTTTAAAGTTCGAATTTTAATGATTGAGTGTGTGTTGTAATTATATTAATAATTTTTTTTAAAAAAAAACTTAATTTTTACTTACCGGATGGGAATAGCTCCATCAATTTTTTTTCCCATGAGTTATTATTCTTGGCTTCAATAAGAATCTCAATATCTACTGTTGAGTTCATATTTTTTGCGCTGACTAATGCATAAAAAATCATCCTAATTGACTAAATAAACTCTAAATCCATCTCACCATGAGGTTCTTAAAATAAATGAACTCCTGTCATGGTACGACAACCTAGACGACCTAGAAAAAAGGGAGTAAAGGGCTCTGATGAACCAAAGAATCCCAACCAGATTAGCAAAGTGGGCAGCGAAATGCATTGTGGTAATTGTGGCCAAGAAGGACATAACATTAGCACTTGTAAATCTCAAGTGCTCACCAAGAGAGCAATGAAAGCTAAAAAAGATGCAGAGAGAATGAAAAATAGACGTTACTTGAAACGAAATACTGATAAGTTGAGAAAATGCTTTGTGCAGTTTGCAAATGTAAACTTTTTCATGTCTTAGTTGCAGCTTCAAAACTGCTGCTTCACATTAATTGATGTCAGGTTTATACTTGTTCTTTGTTTTTATTTTACGTTTAATTATGTGAAAAAGTGCAGGAGTTTACTGAAACGGAGTCTTCTTCCTATATTGTCAAGACATCCTCCCCAGTGATGAGTGGATGAAGAATTGCATTTCATCATTCGATGGATTACGGTATCATGAGTCTGTTTTTTGGGTTAAACATCCGTCAGGGACTGCTGATATCTTATTACCGCTTTAGATGACCAGGAGCTTGCCTGCATTATTTTTATCTTATTACTTATTGACTATTGGCCTTTTAGTTGAACAACAAAATATTTGCTATATTTATTGTTTTCAGCTTCCATCTATTACTTGGATTGTCATTTTTTAGGCTAGACAATGTATGATTATGGTAGGTTTCACTTTGAATATATGGAGAAAGCTTTTATCAATATATGATCCATCTGGAGAATCAAGAGTAGAGATACCAGAAAATTTTGTTATGCATTCTAATCCTTTGGTAAACTTGCTTATGAATTGATATTTGATGAAACTAAAGGACAAAAAAAATAAGAAACACTTTGTTTCTTATTATAAAAGATGTTGCTATCAAAGAAATGTGTTTATACATAATGAATGTGTTTTTAATTGGAATGAATTACAAAGAAATCAATTAGGAGTATTTATACTCCATATGAAACAATACTAACCACTAACATTTCTTATTTCTTCTACAGCAAACATTTGTGTGGTGAGAATAAAGAAGAGGAGAGGAGAGAAACATGGAGGACAGAAACAGGGAGGAACAAAGAGTTGACGATGAATTATTCTTCAACACTCCCCCTCAGCGACAACTCTCTCTCTCACAATTCTGCACTTGAAATCATACCAAGTTTTTCCCGGAACACTTTAAATTTTATACCACTTAGACCTTTAGTGAAAATATCTATTATTGCTGTAGTTATATACTCCATCTTTATATCACCAAACAAAACCTTCTCCCGTATATAGTGATAATGAACTTCCATGTGTTTTGTTCTTGCATGAAACACTGGATTTTCAGCTAGTCGTATTCCTTATTGATTATCATAATATAACTTCACAGCATTTTCCACAGGCTGGTGCAAATCCTGTAATAATTGCTTTAACCATGAACTTTCTTGTGCTGCCATTGCTGCTGCTCAATATTCAGCCTTCGTACTTGATAATGATACTGTTGGTTGTCTCTTACTACACCAAGTTACTGCACCTGAACCAAGATTAAATGCATAACCCGTTGTGGAGCGTCTTGTATCATGATCACCAGCATAATCCGCATCACAAGTGCCAATTAATTCACATATACCTTCTCTCTTATATAAAATGTCATAACCAATGGTTCCCTTGATGTACCTCAAAATTCTTCGTGCAATCTCCAAGTGGTTCTTCTTTGGATTTTGCATGTATCGACTAATAACTCCCACTGCATATGCTATATCAGGTCTTGTAAGAGTGAGATATAACAAGTTTCCCATAATCTGTCTGTACATCATTGCATCTTCAAGATCTTTACTCTCAGCTGAGCATAGACGCACATTAGCATCTATCGGCGTTGATATAGGCTTGCACTCTTGCATCCCATATTTCTTTAAAAGATCTTGAGAATATTTATGCTGGCACAGAAAGAGCCCCTCATTAGTTCTTCTCACTTCTAATCCTAGGAAGTAATGCAGCTCTCCAAGTTCTTTCATCTGAAAGCGAATTGAAAGGTTGGTTCTTATCTGTTGTATTTCTTGATCATCATCTCCTGTGATAATAAGATCATCCACATATACCAACACAACTGAAAGCTTTCCACTCTGAGCTTTCACAAACAAGGTAGAATCAGGTGGAGCCATTGAGTAGCCATTACTCAATAAGAATTCTGTAATTTTCCCATACCAAGCTCTCGGTGCTTGCTTCAAACCATATAAGGCTTTCTTTAACTTGCAGACATATTTAGGGTGATTTTGATTCTCGAATCCTTTGGGTTGCTCCATATAGATTTTCCGGTCTAACTCTCCATGAAGAAAAGCTTTTTTCACATCCATTTGCCATAACTTACATGACTTACTTACTGCAAGTGCCATTAAGATTCTGACTGTTGGAATTTTTGCCACTGGACTAAATGTTTCATCATAGTCTAATCCATATTTTTGGGAAAATTCTCTGGTAACGAGTCTTATCTTGTATCTTTCAACTGAATCATCTGGTTTCGTCTTCAACTTGTACACCCATTTGCATGAGATGGGTTGTACATCTTTAGGAGTGGGCACTAATATCCATGTCTCATTTTGGTTTAGCGCCTCCATATCTTCTTCCATAGCCTTTCTCCATTCAATTTTCTGAGCTGCTTCTTCATAAGTCGAAGGTTCCATCACTTTGTTGACATCAAGTGTGGCAACATTTACGTACTTTGGATTAGGCTTCCTTATTCTCTCTGACTTGCAGAGTTTGGGGACAGTAGTTTGACTGTTCTCATCAGATTGGCCACAAATTTCATTGTCTGGCATATCATGAAGTAGTCCAGTTTCCCAAGGATTTCTTATAGGCCTAGGCGATTCAACACTTATCACCTCCTCGTTGTTGGACTCCATAATGTCTTTATCTAAAGTCTGAGTTTCGGCCTCCCCCAACTTCTGTTGAACTTAATCCTCCATCTCCTTCGAGTTAGGTAACAACACTGCTTGCGGTGACCACCAAGAAGAAGCTTCATCAAATACGACATTCCTTGACACGTAGCAATGGCCAACCGTAGGATCACAACACTTCCATCCTTTCCACTGTGTATCATAACCAACAAAGATACACCGCATGGCTTTCTTGTCAAATTTTCCTCGAAGATGATCTAGAACAAACAAATAGCAAACACAACCAAACACTCTAAAGTGAGTAACCGTGGGATCCTAAAGCTTCTGGAATGGTGAAATAAACCCTAATCTTGCTTGTGGCAATCGGTTGATCACATGAGCTGCAGTCTTCATACACTCGGCAAATCTTTGCAAGATGTTGATTCTTTCTCTCTGCAACTCCATTTTGTTGTGGTGTGTTTGGACATGTTAACTGTCGACGTATACTATTTTTTTGTAAGTATACCTTGAATTCTCTAGAAGTGAATTCTCCTCCATTATCAGTGCGTAAGCAACGCAACCGATATCTCACGTCCTTTTCAACATCCTCTCGAAATGCAATAAATTTGGTAAATGCTTCTGATTTCTCCTTCATAAAGTCAACCCAAACATATCTCGAATAATCATCAATGAAGGTAATATATACTTATGGCCACTTACCGATGCATGTTTGACTGGACCAAATACGTCGGAGTGGACTAACTCAAGTGACAGTTTAGCTTTAAACTGTGACTCCTTGTATGGTAATTGATGTGCTTTTCCATACTGACAACCAGCACATACAATTCCATCCCTGACTTCCAGCTTTGGAAGGCCATTCACCGAGGACTCACTCATCACTTTTCTAAGCATGTTATAACTAACATGTCCGAGTCTTGCATGCCACAAATCAGTAGTCTCATTCTTTCTTGTTTTGTCGACATAAGCTTCTTGTGCCGACATCACATAGATGGACTCTAGTCGTCGCCCTTCCATGATAGGTGGAGCTACCGGCTTCAGGGTTTTATAAACCTTTACATCATCTCGATCAAACACAACATAGTTTCCCGATGATGTCAGCTGTGAAACGGAAAGAGGATTTTTCTTTATACCTTGAACATGAAACACCTTCTCCAGTCTTACCTTTTCTGAATTGAAGGGGGGAGCAATCACCATTTTTTCTGTGTGAGTGATAGGCAATCGGCTGTTATCTGCGATAATCACATGATTTTCACCTGGGCAACTTTGTATATGATGGAGCTTCTCTAAATCTCCCATCATGTGATTAGAGCATCCAGAATCAACAATCCAGTCAGTATTATAGTTGATCTCATTAGCTCTATTAACAGCACATGTTACCTCTTCAAATGAACACAAGGCATGAATTTCCCATGTCTCCTCATCTCTAGCATTGCTAGAAGTTGCCATGTTGCTTTCTTGATTTTTCTTGTGCCAACATTCACGAGCATAGTGACCTTTCTTACCACAATTGTAGCAACGAACATTTCTGTTTTGACTTGTTTGTTCATTATGACCACCTTTACTTTGTTGTGCACGTGCTCCCCTTTCTTGTGAATTCTTCCAACCTTTATCTTTATGTGAATGACTTTGTTGCCCTCTGGATCTTTCAACTTCATTTTTCTTTGAAGTATAGTGTTGCTTTCTTGCTCCTCGATTTTGGCTAAGACGAGCAGCCTCCTCTTCTTTAGCACTAGTCGTAGAAGATTGCCTGTCAAGCGCTTCCTGATTCGCTAGAATATTTTCCAACTCTTCAAGAGTCGGGTCCTTGGCCCAACCACGTGTAGCCGTAACAAGGTTGTTGAATTCTGGCCGAATGCCATGAATTATAATTCTTCTGATCCGTGTGTCCGTGATTGCATTTTCATTGTCTAACTTCGATATTTCTTTACACAAGGCTTTTACCTTCGAGAAATATTCACCAATGGTCATGCTACCTTGCTTAATAGACATGAGGTCATCCTCCAAACGTTGCAGCTTCGCATCGTCTATCTTCTCATAAAGAGCCTTTAACGTATCCCAAATTTCTTTAGGTGTTTTGGCCTCCTTCACTTTATGCAGCAAATCATCTTTAATGGAGATAGTAAGTGCAAACATTGCTTTACCGGCTTTTGTTTGCCACTTCTTACGTTCATCAGCCATCTCAACTGGTGGCTCTGACGTTTCGCTACCTCCAACTATCTCCCATAGCTCTTGCCCTTGTAGATAGTACCTGATGCGAAAACTCCAGTTGTTGTAGTTGTTGTCATTCAACTTCACAATTGAGTTCATTGAAATAACATCCGCCATTGCTATTAAATTTCTGGAGTCGGTCCCAGACCCTCGCTAGCTCTTGATACCAATTGATGAAACTAAAGGACAAAAAAAATAAGAAACACTTCGTTTCTTATTATAAAAGATGTTGCTGCGAAAGAAATGTGGTTATATATGATGAATGTGTTTTTAATTGGAATGAATTACAAAGAAATCAATTAGGAGTATTTATACTCCATATGAAACAATACTAACCACTAACATTTCCTATTTCTTCTACAGCAAACATTTGTGTGGTGAGAATAAAGAAGAGGAGAGGAGAGAAACAGGGAGGACAGAAACAGGGAGGAACAAAGAGTTGACGATGAATTATTCTTCAACATATGATCCATCAGGAGAACCAAGAGTAGAGATACCAGAAAATTTTGTTCTGCATTCTAATCCTTTAGCCCCCG
Source organism: Kalanchoe fedtschenkoi (assembly GCA_002312845.1). Lineage (NCBI taxonomy): Eukaryota > Viridiplantae > Streptophyta > Magnoliopsida > Saxifragales > Crassulaceae > Kalanchoe > Kalanchoe fedtschenkoi. The sequence goes on from NQLW01000048.1 coordinate 1,448,580, forward strand.
TTTGGTAGCATGTATTAACAATGGGATAGGATAATTAATACCGATGTGGTACGTTTGGTTCACTATTAGGATAAGTATTATTTATCCCTAGAATAGATTTTACTCTTTAAAATCAGGATTAATAATCCCTACAAACTAGGTGTTATGCGGAAGCGTGTAATATAACAAGTAAATTATTGAACAGCTAATTGCAACGAATGATTCCCAGGAAAGATTGGGGAGACACAACGGTCTACTTCAGAATATCCAATCTCCTCGACAGAACCACCCTTCAGAATATCCCCAGGTATTCCTAGACAGGATATTCCTATGCAATTAATTGCACAATAACCACTAAAATTATACTACCAAAATAAAAGCTACTAAAACAATAATAAAGGAAGAACACCAAAATTTAACGAGGTTCAACCAGTGGGGCCTACGTCCTCGGACACCAACACAAAATTTATATTTCACTTCAAGAAATATTACAGAGGGGGAAAGAATATCCTTTAGCTTACTAGAAGATAGTAGCTTAGGATTGGTGTGTTTAGAAGGAGGAGGGGAGCCCCTTATATATATGGGCTTGGAAGAAACCAACTACTCCATCCCACTCGATGTGGGATTGGAGCCACAAAACAACAATCTCCACCTTGGCGAAATCCCACATCCAAATCTTCATACTTTCCCCGATTCAATTCTTTTGTGGTGCCTTCAAGCACTAGCTTACAAAGTGTGCACAACTCTTATCAAGTTTAAGCA
>NQLW01000048.1:1459293-1471742 GCA_002312845.1 Kalanchoe fedtschenkoi
CACTACCTGCCTAGATTAATTAGACATTTTTAATATCGTTATATGAACTTAATTAATTAATCTGATTGATTAACCATTAGTATGAGTTCAGAAGTTGATCTGGCGCCACACTTTATTAGATATAATGTTACCGGGTTAGATGATTATTAGAGCTAATTAAGGTCACTTTGGTCAGCCACTACCTGCCTAAAGGACTCTATAGAAAGATAAGGAGTTATACAGCATAGCTAGGGTTTGGAGATAAAAGGGAGACTCTAACTGCGCATGATTGATTTTAATATTCTTTTTGATGCCAGTATTTCGTCAAACCCAACATGCTCATTTTTCATTTTTCTAATTGGGCTATACCAATTAACATGCATGCTAAATATTTATATATATAAGTCTAGTGTAATTATTAAGATCTCAACAGTAGTTCACTAGTTTGAGTGTTAGTATTTCATCTCTTATATACTAAGTTTTTTTTACTCTCCCATGTATGAGAGTTTTTAATAATGTTGTTATTTCTCTCTCATGTATAAGAGTTGTTCGTATACTCTCGTAGAAGTTTCTATTGCGTGTTCTTTCTTTTTAGGGAGCTTTTATCTCCTCCGTCCTCACTTGGTGCCAACTGACATCATTAGTCATCTCGTGATCATCTCTGATCCAACCAACTCAATCGCACATTATGCAAGCCGCTCTCACTACCATAACATCTTGAATTTGATTTGGCGCAATTGAATTATATCCTTATTTGAGAATTATGATTTAAAAATCTAACTTTAAAAGCATGATTCAATAATTTAATAGAAGAATTTTTTTTTTCTTTTCACTGACATACTACGGTGAAAGAAATAAGAGAAACAACATACAATAATGTTTCGGCAGGACTTAGGATGACATCTTTCCAAACAACATGTAGATAACCAAATTTACCGAAGTTGACTTAATGAGTTTGTGCCCTAGGTATTTTTAAGTAGTTAAAGTGAGACATCCTTTCCCAACACATCGAACTCATCGAGAAAAATCATCGTCTGCTCTCTTTCTCGTCAGTGATCTATACCAGAAACATACCAATTGTCGAATTATATGATACACGTGCAACTGTAATATGATAGTTTCTCGATTATTTTAATTTATTGCCACCAGTTGTACAGCGTAAATGATACAAATAAAAAAAAATATTTTTGGTAATTTCCATGTCAAAAGTTTGAAATTTTTTCAAATGGTCGGGATTTATGTGTTAATATAGTATCATTTTATCTTTCGTTAGAGGTGTGATCTAATAATTTTGAATGTCGAACCATCTTCAATTATATATACCTCCAAGGGTTTAAATACTTCTACTGAATAAAAATAAATCTTTGATAAAATGACCAACGAAATGCTCGTGTCCGCAAATTTTGACCTCAAAACACATTTGGTCTTGATCAAAAAGATCTTATAGCTAGTCATACCTAAGGAGTAACCAATAGTATTGACTTTCCTCAATCCTCACAAGATAAACTGTACTGTGATTATTTAAAAATATAATTAATATATATGCTGATTTCACTTTTCTGATTTTCGACTCATGTTTGTTTAATCATCCAAAGTAAATTAATAAAGCTAGTTAGCAAGTTGATTGGGGGTCTAGTCTCTATTTTCAATGACCCTGCATCAGAATATTATCGAGAAGTTGAAGTAAACCATTATTAGGGAATGTAAAACTATTAATTTACTGTTGGATGATGCTTTCATGGGACAGAATGGTCAAAACTTGAAACACCCAATAATTTAGAAAATTTCGAACTAATCATATTAATTACCATCAGTCTCATTTGTACCAACATTTATAAGTGTCAAAATTGTAAGTATATATTACTCTATCTGTCCTCTTTTACATGTCACTTAACCGATTTTTTTTGTTCACTTTTATTTGTCACTTCATTTTTCAATGCGTATTTAATATCTACAACTATCTTTAAAAGTAAAAAATCTATGATTTTATTATCATAATTAATAAAAAAGTAATTTATATACACCAGTAATCATCCATCCATTATCCTTTTTACACAAAATTTTAAAAATATACATTAAATCTCTACCTATTAAATTCATCCAACTGCTAGCATTAAAATATCATCTTAATCTACTCATTTTAACCTTAAACGACATGTATATCTAGACGGAGGGAGTACATTATTACTCACTCCGTTCAGATATAATAATTTTTTAAACTAAAATTGAGTGAATTAAGAAAATATTAATGCTAGCTGTTGTTGGTCAAGTTTAATAATTAAATTTAAGTATTTTATGTATTATTTCTAATTTTCATGTAATGGCAAAAATAAAGTGGATAATTACTCTTTTGTAAGATGCTTTTTTATGGATTATGATGGTGAAATAATCAATGTTTGTCATTTTAAGATAGTTGTAAATATTAAATACGTTAATGAAAATTTTAAATGATAAATAAAATGAATAAATGAATTTTTTAAGTGACACATACAAATGGATAAATACATTTTTGAAAAGTAAAAAAATTGAGAGAATCAGTTTGATTTTGTATAGTCAACAACTCTGGCTAAAACTCCATTGACATTAGTATGAAAAAAAACAATCAAATTATAGTTTAAGAGACTAATTTTTTTTTATTTACGAATGGTCAGGTGCTGAACATTTCTTCTATCTTGATAGTGACTCATAAACTCATTGCGGATCAGCTCATACCCACCTTCAGCGTATCTAAACATAAATACGGTACCACAAATGTTCGAATCCAAAATTTGATATTGTTACATAACACCTTAACCACCATATAAACACAGTAAATTTATTTTATTTAAACACTACATCGTCTCAAGAATGTCAGATGCATGGGACTACTGTACTAGGTATCTAAAACCCTACTGTTCGCTCCATAGCAAAAACATGCGTATGTACAGATGACATATACACATGAAAAAGTTGATACATCTGCAACGGCCGAGGTATGTGAGGTACTTTCTAACGTATATCATGAACACAGACACAAATCTAGTACGCTTCGATCAGTAAATAATTAAAGAGTTTATGTAAATGTGGAAAACATAAGGGAGATCCGGAGATGCGCCTTTCTGTCTCTACAATCTGATCGGCCATGGTGATGAAGATGCCTGACTGTGATACAAACAAGAATTAGGTTAGAGTCGTCTTTGAAATTGAAATGTTCGAACATTTAGGATAAGTGGTGATATGGTTGAGCAGCATATTGTGGATGATTATGAACGATGAACTTACTCAATAATATCTTTCCAGTAAGACTCACTGGCCTCATCATCCACCATCTGATGGTCTCCCCAAGCCTCAAAGGTAGTTGAAGTCATTGAAGTAGGGTTTGAGGCCTCAGCAGAAGGATGATATTTACTATTGTTCGTGGTCTCATTGATCGTACTGATACCACGTTCCGTAGAAGTGGCGGAAACCAGTGCTGGAATTTCGCTGCTGTGGTCACTGAATGGTGCGCAGTAGGATCCACCAAACTGGCTTGAGTTAGAGTTTAAAAAGGGCTCACAGCTCTCCAAGGTTGTGAAGTCATCCAGCTGCATAGGGTTACAAAAGCCAGCTGAAAAATGACCAATTTGCCCGCCATTACCAAACTCATGACTTGCTTCCATTTGACCACTATTGTTCATCCTGGTCAGGCTCTCCAGCACTCTCTGGTCCTGAAACGAACCCTGTTTTTTGAACAAGCTGGACATCATGATATCGAGATTCAAAGGCGGGTTAGCGGCCGAGTTCAGGGCTTGAAGCAGGTTGCTCATCAGCTGAACTTTGGCTAGATGCTGTCGTGGATCTGATGACAAATGTTGCTGGAGTCTCATGGCATTGTCCCAGGGGTTGGCACTGTTGCTGATCAGATGTGTTAAGTTGGCTGCGGCCAGAAGCTGCGGGAGGTTGGCTAGGAGGTTGAGATGATCGGTTCGAGGCCTGTGTGTTATTGGGTCGATTCCCAATTGTAGGAGCTTTTTCTTCAAATGAGTGTTCCAGAAGTTCTTGATTTCATTATCTGTTCTGCCAGGAAGATGGCTTGATATTGCTGACCACCTAACCATACATTGCAACGTCAACTTCAAGTTCTTTTCATCAATAAAAATCCTACTATATGTTATAATACTTTGGGGACTGATAAGCAAAGACCAAAAATTATTATTACCAATGAAACAAAAAAGTTATCAATAAATATAGTAAAATCATATTGCTAAAGGTTATAAGTTCCCTTGTGTCATGTGTATATCAGCCCTAATATTTGTTGACTTCTGAAAAGCAATGAGAACAAAGCCAAGAATGGGTTTCAATCACTCACTACTACATTATTGTTTAAATACGGCGTTTCGAAAGCAGATCTTATACGGCGTTTAAACTATATACGGCGTTTAAGGGTATAAACCGCCGTATATAGTTTAAAGAACAGAACTACGACGTTTTTGTTTAGACTATATTCGGCGTTTAATGATACAAAACGCCATATAAAGTTAAGATGGCGTTTTGTCATTAAAAACGCCGTATAAACTTGTATACTTATACGGTGTTTCTTGGTGCAAAACGCCGCATAAGTTCCATTGAACTTAAACGGCGTTTGATATACTCAAACGCCGTTTAAGTGTATGGGTTTATACGACGTTTTTCACCAAGAAACGCCGTATAAGTATACAAGTTTATACGGCGTTTTTGACTCAAAACGCCGTCCTGTTTTTATAGTATATACGGCGTTTGTAATGACAAAACGCCGTATCCTAGTAATAATCCTATTTCCTAATCTGTTTCGACTTTCCCTAACCTGAAACTGTATGTATATTAGTGTTTAACGATTCTTGGTTTCATAATTTAGTGATAGTCTGTTTCATAATTCAGTGATAGTCTGTTTCATAATTTCGTATTCCTATTACTGGTCATATTAAATAGGTATGTATGAATTTATAAATTCACCGTATTAATTTTATTATTTGTATTTATATGTATATATATGACTTTTTTATTATGTTTTTTTTCAGGTACATAAAGAATGACAAATCGAAATTGGATGAAATCAAGTCGTCTCAGCCGGGAATACAATGTCGGATTACGAGAGTTTTGTGAGTTTGCCAAAGCATATTGCGAGAAGCAAGATACGAACGAGGTTCGTTGTCCCTGTATTAAATGCGGGAATGGAAGTATGGTCGTTATTGCAGAAATAGAACGTCATCTTCGCCTTTACGGTATTGACGCATCATACACTGTCTGGTACTTACACTGTGAATCATTAGGCGGGTCTCAACCTGTAGAAGTTGAACATATAGAGGAAAACGCTGATGACATTTATGAGGATGATGATTTCAGTACAATGCTGAATGATCAATTAGCTGCCGATAATGAAGAAAATACGGAATTATTCGAAGCAGTCAAGAACGATGCTGACACCCCTCTGTATCAGGGATGCACACGTTTCAGTAAATTATCCGGAATGCTGAAGTTGTACAATCTGAAAGCCAAATACGGTTGGAGTGACAAATCTTTCACGGGTCTCTTGTCACTACTCAGCGAGATGCTTCCCGAACCAAATTACCATAAAACGCCGTATTTGAAGTTAAACTTATACGGCGTTTAGGAACTATAAACGCCGTATATAACTAAAATTGGAAACGGCGTTTAGTAGTTATAAACGCCGTATAATGTCTAATTATATTCGGCGTTTGGAACCTTTGAGCTTATACGGCAGTTTCTTAAACGGCGTTTTACAAACGCCGTATAAGACTAAAATAAACGCCGTCTTAGACCCATCTTCACGTAGTGAATTTTAGGCAATCGTTGACATGTTTATATGCATTTGAACATCTGAGTTAGTTAATTAGGGTTTCTAAAGGAGCTGTTTTCTAATTTTTATACCACATTCACAACAACTACACAACAACTCCTCCTTTCTGTAAATTCGTCAGCCAAATTGCAGCGACTCTATACACAAAAATGTCAAGACTCGCTGATGGACAAAATTGATCTGAAATGATAAATAAAACGGGCTGTTGTTATGATCAATTTTGTCCAAAAAAATTTGATCATAAATTTTTTTACTGAGTGATCGGAAATTGTTTTCTTATTGGAAGTACGATCGGGTTTATAAGCGCAAGACAATTATTGTCATATGTATGCATGAGAATTGAGAGATGATGAGAAGCTTACTTGTTGCCAAGGACTGAGTGAAGATTGATGATGGCTTGTTCTTCTTCTTCGGAAAACTTGCCTCTTTTAATGTCAGGCCTCAAGTAATTAGTCCACCGTAGCCTGCAACTCTTGCCACACCTGTTCAGTCCTGCGAGCTTCGGGAGCGCTCTCCAACTTCCCTGTCCGTTCGTCTCTATGTGATCGACTAGCTTCTTGTCCTCTATTCAGGCGTCCAAGGCCCCTTCTTCAGCCCATGCTCGTCACTTCCAGCCGATCTCCCCATCATCTCTCCTGGTATTAATTAAGAACAAGCTAAAATTGACATACAACAACAGAAAGATTTTGAACAAGATAGAAAGAGAATTTTTTTGAGTGTTACCTGCACCTTGCTTGTTGTTGTTATTGGGGGGAGATAATTAAGAGAAGCGGTTTCCCTTGAGGAAAGAAATCAGATAGGAGAAGAGATGGTTTTATAGTGGGTGGAATGTGTGTAAGTGAATGTTCACACATAAGGTAGTTAGTTAACTTGAAAAGTTTCCTTTAATTTTTAGTTTTGTACTAACCATAATTGGATGTTGTGTGGTATTTAGTTAGAGAATAATTGTGTGTTGTCATTTTGTTTAGGTATTTGAAGTTATTATTTCGCAAAAGTAACACAATAATTTGACATATATATTTGTCAATTATCTTTTTTATAAATTTTAATATATCTTTAAATATTTATGTTAAGATATTACTAGAAAATCTTTGTAGAGTCACACATCTCCCTCCATGCTTTTTAATTGTAATCAGATTCATTGGTTTTGAATCTAATCACAAAAAATATTTGACAACACTTCTTATCAAAAAAATAAATCTATGTTAATTTGCATCTATATCAAAAGTAATCATTTTTTACATTATATTAGATGTCGCCGAGGGTGTGACTTGATGAAAAACATGAAGAGTTCAATAATCCTCAAGTAATGAATTTAAATTTTATTGTCGTGTTCAGGAGTACGCGTTAAAAATATCATTTTATGTTGCATAATGCCAAATGTTTTGTTAGTGGTTAGCTTAGGAGTCACATTCCACAACTTATATAGAGGAATCGGATTTGTTACGAACTAGCTCTTGCGTTTAAACTTAATTTATAACTAAGAGTTGTTGGATAATACTCCACACTACCATTCAAACACCCTGTTGGGTATGCCAAATATTGTTTCCAACACAGTTTGACTGAGGTATACGGTCTTTGATTAAGTTCTATTACAAGTATGATGTCGGCAGTTAATTAACAATATGATGATATTTCCTTTATAAGATAATTACCATTTTCTTCAAATTTAATCCAGCAGCTCAAGAAACTATCTCAATCCTACATCGACGAACCCTGTTTGTCAACAAGAGCAGGTCTCACCCAAAGGTCATCATGTCCCATGATTCTTCCCTTTATTAGTCTTACCAATATAACAAATCCCTAGTTTTTAATTTATAAGTTTCGTGCTTCCAAGATCACAATTGGAATAGTGCACACTTTCAAATGTACTCTAGTTTTCAACTGATCCGTATTTGTTACGCATTTTAATACATAATTCTTCAATCTCTCTTGAATTTCCTGCACGAAAAGATAAATACGTCCATGTACCATTTTTGCTACAATGCTATGTGCCCTAGGCCCTAGCTATCAAAAATCATAACAAAGTTTCACCATTATTATTGTGATTAGGTTACACGTGTGCCTCGATCAGAAGGTTCAGAACATACGCGAAACACACTCACACAAGAAATAACCTAATGTTGTTACAAAACCATCGAGCTTCTTGATTTGGTCGATGTTTTTTTCTCATGGAGCTTATACGTACTCCATTTAGAGATACCCAAACACGCCAACAATCATAATAAGTACAAGTTATTTGAGTTTCTTTATCTTGTGCGCTATTCGAGGGACCTACTGAACCCTAAACCACTTCTAACAACTCGATTTTGAGTTTATTAATTTGATACTATCTTTTACCTTGTCACACACCACCCTAGCAGGAAATTAATTCAGTTTTCTTCCAAATACGTCTGTTGGAACTTTTTTATGTCATTAGGGTTTGTGAGATATTGTACTCTTGCGAGTTTTCAGGGTGTTAATGAATTGGCTAGCTAGCTTATTAATTGTCCCTGATTTGAAGTCAAATTCTTCTTTAACACATCTCATATGATGAATGTGCTTTTAATAAAGTGTGAATTACACTACCCTACCGCAAGAAAAAACAACTGTCTACCAGTATAGTGTGAGCTCAAGCTGAAGTTATGGCATTCCATGTTTTCAATCGAAATCGTTTTAGGTTTTGACCATGGTGCAGGCAAATTATTATTAGTATTTCTTGTAAGTCATGAGATAAATCAGATTTACATGACGATTAATTTACTAGCAGCGTGGTATGATTATGATCAAATCAGTAATCATACATATCACACTTAAGCGCAAAATAATTAAGCACGAAAATTGATATGTACTTCAAATTAAACCAATAAAAAATAAGTATTTTAGTTATATGTGTAAGGAATTTTACTTCAACGCTACTAGTCAATGAACATTTTAGTAAAGAGGATTAATAATAACATATTAAAATCACTGGCATATCTTATTATTATCGCGCTATTCATCACCTAATACATCTTTTGATTTTTAAAGATATGTCAATCTCCTAGAGTTTGGGACCCCATGGTCATAAAAGATTCTTTTTTATTAATGAGGATTTTAACTGCTCTCTCTAGCTAGTGTCACCATTGCACAGTTCATCCTCTTCTCACCAAACATCCATTTATCATCTCCATAAATATATGAATGGCAATACATGAGAACAGGGGGAAGCCTCGATGTTTTGTCAACGATTGGTAAGAAGGTGATGCACATCTAAACACGCTCAATTCATAAGAAGATGTCGATAGCCGGCAGCCGGCCATGATTGAACAATGAGAAGATGCTGATGGAACTGTTGCTTGGAACAATTATAATCAGACAATGAGAAGACGCTGTATGATTGTTTCCTTGTCTTGTTGGCTCCTTTATTTTTTTCTAAATCGTATAATTGTTTACTTAGGACGCCGTCCAAGTGGACATGAAGCTTCTTGGCTGGAAGATCAATGTATGTACTTCTGGACTTTCTTAACATAGAGAACACGAGCAACATTATGTGCGCTGATTTTACTGCCTAATACGCGCTACTACTGTTTTCAGTTTTGTTGACATCTGTGTTCATCATCGTTTCAAGCTTCAGGATCTAATCATGACTGGACCTGAATTGGTTATTGCATCAGCAGCAAGCAGGGTTCTGTGTTCCCAAGGCGGCTGTGATTTTTTCTTCAAATGTAAGCTTGATGAATTCTTAATCGACAGGTTGAAGGCACAGGTAAATCATATAAAGGCATTATTGAAAGTCGCAGAGATGAGGCAGATCCAAGAAAACAGGATTGGTGACGAGTGGTTTACGAAAACAAGATTTGCAATATGTGACGCTGAGGACATGTTGGAGAAGATCGCCACAGAAGCCGAAAAGGTAAAATGTAGAATGGGTGATTCTCCCGGAACTATTAATATTGTTAAGGAGAAGTTAAAGTATAAGGGGAAGGATATTGTCCGCACAGTTAATCCATTCAAGAAAACCACGGCAGCGGAAATGAGAAAAATCATTCAGCAGCTTGAATCTATAGCCAGTCAGGTGAGCCATTTTGGTTTGGATAGTAATGCTGAGCTTGCAGCAATTAGAGAGATGAGGGGGAAGCCTGGATGTTTTGTCAACGACACGATCAAAGTTTGTGGTCGATCAAAAGATAAGAAGAATATAATGAAATTGTTGGACTCAAGGGATGGGGTCGATGATACTCTTCGAGTTATTCCTATTGTCGGCTTGGGTGGTGTAGGAAAAACTACTCTTGCAAATATGATTTATCGTGAATGCATAAGTTTGAGTCCACATCAGGCACAGATGGACGGGCATCAAAGTTTAAAATCCCCTGTGTTTGACGTAAAAGTTTGGGTTTGTTTGTCAGATGAGTTCAAAGTCATAGACGTTTTCAAATCAATTTTAGAAACAATTACCAAGCGCAAGCCAAAACTTGATGGGTTGGATTCACTTCAGCAAGAGCTGAAGAACGAATTACAAGGTAAGAAATTTTTACTTATTTTGGATGACAACTGGAGTGAAGACCGCAAGAAGTGGGATCACTTGAGAATACCTTTCTTAGTTGGAATGCCCGGGAGCAGGATTATAGTTACTACTCGCAGTAAAGATGTTGCAAAGTTAGTTACTAGTGTTCCAAATGTCTTCTATCTTTTAAATGTGATGTCTGAGGACGAAAGTTGGTCATTATTCGAGTCTGTGGCATTTCCAGAAGGGAGTGATAAAGCATTCCCGACATTAAAAAAATTTGGTCAAGGTATTGTTGACAAATGCAAGGGTTTGCCCTTGGCAATTAAGTTGATTGGAGGATTGCTTCTCTCATACAAGAATGAAGCAAAGAAGTGGAAAAGTGTATTGGATAGTGAAGTATGGAGTTCAACAAGCAAAATTCTTCCATCGTTGTGGCTTAGCTATTATCACTTGCCACATCATATACAACAATGTTTTGCGTACTTCTCTTGTTGTTTCCGAAATATTATCAGTTTCAAATGGAGGAGATGGTGATGTTGTGGGTGGCAGAGGGTCTGATTGAAAGGACTCCTGAAATGGAACCACACGAAGATGTTGCTCGAGGATATTTCACTCACTTGCTTTTAAATTTTTTCATTCAGGAGAGTAGTAGTGGTGGATCCAGGTTTTTCTTGCATGACCTTGTTCATGATCTGGCTAAGTATGTATCGAGGGGTTTGTGTGTTGATTGGTTAAATATAAACTCACAGTCTCGTCGTTTGTCCTATATTCAATGGGAAGATGAAGTTTTGTTCTACCAATTCAAGGTACAAAAACTTATGTATCTACGTACTTTCTTACCATTGAGGAAGCGACACAATGAGCTTCTCTTAACGAGGAGGAACTCGGCTTGTGAACCTTACTTGGACAACAAGATTCTGAGTGATATGTTGTCAAACTTCAAATTTTTACGGGTACTCTCTTTGGAAGGATATCCCATTTCTATGTTGCCCGCCTCAGTAGGAGATATGAAGCTCCTACGATACTTGAATATATCACGAACACATATCGAGTGTCTGCCTCCAAGAATTTGTCACTTATATGAGTTGCAGTTTTTGATTTTATACAGTTGTTAGAAACTTGAACGGCTCCCCGCAAACATAGTTGATCTAGTCAACTTACGGTATCTAAATGTTGATGGCACTCGCCTAAAAGAAATGCCAGATGGAATTGGAAGAATGAAAAACCTTCAAATGCTATCTAAACTCGTTCTCGGAAAAGAGAAGTCAAAACAAATGAAGGAGCTTAAAGCCCTCACCAGCTTGCAAGGAAAATTACAAGTATCAAGTCTGAATAATATTACTGACAAGCAACATGTAATCGATGCACACTTTGAGAGAAAGGAGTATCTTGATGAGTTAGTTTTGAATTGGGGATGGATAGATGAAAGAGACACAACCTTAGATGAGGGAGTTCTTGATGCCATTCAAGCACATGAGAACTTAAAAGAATTAACCGTCAATAGTTACGGTGGTAAGAGTTTATCTACTTGGATAGTCGGCATGACTCCTTCCTTCAATATTATGCTGCGGTCTTTGTGCATTAATAGTTGTTTCAATTTAGAAACTCTACAGGCGCTAGGCAACTTGAGAGCTCTCTTGAATCTTACTATCATGGGCTCAAAATGCATAAAATCTTTGGGCGTGGAATTTTGCGGTAGCAGCTGTAATGCTTTCCCAGCCTTGGAGATGCTGAAAATTGAAGGCATGGAAGTGTTTTTTTTTTAAACAGCTTTATTGATATATGATCCAAATGGATCTATTGGCGAAAACGCCTACATATATATTTTGTGGTTCAGAGAGCCTACATTGAGTGACTCATAGAGTCTATAGAGGTAGAACTGCTGACCATTCGAGACTCACAAGCTGGGCTGGATAAAGTTCAAGGCCTGCACCTTTTGGGCCGGAGAAGTCTGTCTGTTTCCTGTGCCTGACCCGCTAAAATGAGTGGGCTGAGGGGGAGGGCTGTGGGAGAGTGACTCGTCAGATGCGCAAGTGGGAGCGACAACTAAATTTCCCTCTCAGTATTCCATCTAATTTACTTTCCAATAAACTTTCATCGAAACCAAACATAAAATTCCTCTACCATTCTATTTTCGTCTCCACCCCATTTTTCCTAACCAAAAGTCAGAATCGATAAAGAAAAAAG
>NQLW01000048.1:1488183-1529534 GCA_002312845.1 Kalanchoe fedtschenkoi
AAAATGTCGTGAGTTGATAAAAAACTTCATTCTGTTTCCCTTGTGTGACTAAACTACATATTTGGAAATGTGATTATCTGATTGAGATTGAGATGTTTGGAGGGGAAGAAGGATCAGTCTCAACAACATACGGACATTCTCTGCTGTCTTTTTGGGTCAGTAACTGTCCGAAGCTAGAAGAAATACTGAAGAGCTTTGTCAACTTGGTGGATGTTTATTGTTATGGATGTAACAAGTTGGCGTCTGTGCCCAGATTGCAACATGTTCGCGAGTTATCACTGGACGGCGTTAGTGAGTCACTGTCACTCAAAGCAGCAATACAAGACAGCACGTACCTGGAGGAGTTGAGTATAAGGAGTGGTTGTTGTAATGTGGCAGCGGAATTGTTGAGTCTAGACCCGAATCGTCTCACCTCTCTTAATCGTCTTCATCTCGAGTTCACAGAGGATGATGACTCTGAAAGAAGAAGTTGCTGGGAGAATGATGATAATAAAGTGGCAAAAAGGGCACCACCTAATCTCTCACATTTGCAGATTTATGGTTGGAGTCTTCAAATGAGCGCTAAGATTCTGATCCATTTTTCCAATCTCAGAGGCGCAATAACCAATTTGTCATTTTTGGATTGTCGTGCGCTGGAGTCATTCCCTCCTGATGTGGAGTTGCCGTCCACCCTCCAGTCTCTTCAGATTTCATCTTGTGATGCTCTCACTACTATTTCGGACCGATTCCTTCATGGTTTGTAGCAACAGTCTCCAGGAGTTGACCATTGGACATTGCCGTAATCTGGTGTGTCTGTCGCGGAACCTATCGACTTTCCGATCTATTCAGAAACTAGATATAAGCTGCTGCGACTCATTGGAGTCCCTCCCGGATGGATTTCACAAAGCCACCTCTCTTCTTCGGACCTTATCTCTATTGGAATGCCCAAAACTTGTGGTCCTTGAAGAGTGTGGCTTCCCCACTGCTCTTACACATCTCACTATCAGCAATTGTCTTCAAATGAAGGCAGTTTCTAATTTGAGGCTGACAAAAACTAACCTCTCTTACACACTTGATACTTGGAGGTTTTCTAGAAACCTTCACACTCCGATAATTGTTTTCCCGAATCTATTGAGGAACTTACAATTAGGGACTTCCCTCGTCTTGAATCCTTATCTGGACTGCTCCCAACTCTCAAGAACCTGACACGGCTTCATGTACACCAATGTCCACTTGTAAATCAGAAGCCCCGGTCAAAGATACAGAAGCTGATTCCTCAACTATGCATATAACGGGGCTTCCCAATACACAAAACATGGCCAACCACAACTCAGACTATTTGATAATAGCGTGCTTACTCAGTGCGGATCAGCATGAATGAATAGCTCATGTGCATCTCCCAAGTATCAACTCATGCTTCTCCTCTGCATCTGACACGCAAAAGAATTATTTGGAGAATTTGATTCTACTGCCAGTCCCGAAATATTTTTATCAAACTTATGGCATCATCTATCTATCAATTGTGTCTTCTTCAATCTGTTAAGAATCTTGCAGTTTGGTCATCATCTGAAATCATTATCTGCTGCAGTGCTGCCGACTCTCAACCACAAGGAGACACTTGTGAAATCGGTTCTCATTTATAATTTGTATGCTAAGTTGAGTAATTTGAATGAAATTATGATTAAGTGGAAACAGAAGATAAGCTTTCTTATCCCACTTGTTCTGGTTGTGTTGTTTGCAGGCAGAGAAGCAGTGGTGATCAGTGCTGAGGATTTCTCTTGATTTGCATCAACGGGTCGATGGAGGATGGAAGCTGGGCATGAGCAGACATAAAACTGAGCTTCATCCACAAGCTCCTTTTTAAATGATGAGAACGTCTTCTTCCGATAAGAATGAATATTTCCACTCATAAATCACTTTTTGAATGATGGGAGCCACTAGAAGAGCAGTTTTGCTGATTTGAATATCTATCTTACAAGGCACACATCATGCTAAAATAATTTCCCCCACCAGCATTGGTGGACTTATACAGTTTTTTTGGATGTACAAAATTATATAATCAAAATTTTATAATATATATATATATATATATATATATAGAGGAGTGATCTGTTGCGAGCACTTTAGTTGTGAACAAATTGTGGATGATTCTGAACCACTCATTTTGTTTCCTTTTTAAGTTTGTTTATCAAAGTCAATTAATTATTTGAAACTTATTAAATGTGATAAATATTGAAATGTGTAATTTATGTACTATATTAAATGTACGAAATTTATATATATATATATAATTTATTTGTTTATCATAGAAAAATTTTAGGTGGGATTTGGAGGACGACTGCCCCTTGCCCGCTGTGAATCCGCCTATGCTGACCAGAAAAGTGCTCCAGTCGGAACATGTCATTGCTGACATTTATCGACACTATAATGCCTAATATCTGCATCTCCTTGAATAGAGAGAGCCCTCAGCCGTTCAACCTTGCATACAAGTCTCCCGAGGATCACCCACTGATTTACAAACGGAACGAAAATTCTGTGGAGGAAGAGATCACCCATCAGCAGTTTTGATGTGAAATATGAGAGAAACCGATTTTCTTTTATCAAATCTGGACTTTTCGTTTCATTTCTATCATTCTGGTTAGGTTTTTTTCTATACTAAAACTTATTCAATTCGAAACCACGAAAATCTCTATGATTTTTATGGTTTGCAACTGCAAAAAATCACATGAAACTTTTCGTAATTCAGAAGCGCGAAAATCATTGGGATTTTCGCACTTCGGAAATGCAAAAAATCGTGTGGACGATATTTTTTAGAGTTTCAAGCAACTGCGAAAATCACGCAGAACTTTTTATTATTCCGATGTGTGATAATCATTAAGATTTTCACGGTTTTGAACTATTCTCTATCATTAAAAAAATTGTATATTTTTCTTCATTCTCTATCATTTCTACGCATATTCTTAATTATTCGAAGTTGATGAAATTTCCAATTTGTTTCCCTTCTCTGACAAGCTTGCAGATACAAGAATGCAATAAACTTTTGGGACCGGATATGTGTGGGGTCCATCACTAGGCAACTTGCCAGCTCAAGAATCTCACCATCAAACGATTAGACTGCCTTGAATCATTAAACGAAGGATTTTATGGCGATGGTTGTGGTGATGCTCGCATCTTCCCAGCGTTAGAGAAATTGGAAATCAGTGAGATGCCACGTTTGAAAACTTGGTGTTTTCCAGGAGGTGATAGACGTGGGTTATTTGCCTCTCTCAAAGAGCTACAAATCAGCAAATGTAGTCAGTTGTCAAAAATCCCATTTTGTTTCCCTTGTCTGACTACGCTTGGTATTTCGGAATGTGATGATCTAATTGAAATTGAGATGTCTGGAGGGCCGGAAAAAGGATCAGTCTCGACAACATACGGACATTCTCTGCTGCCTATTGAGATTACAAAGTGTCCAAAGCTAGGAAGAAATACCAAAGAGCTTTGTCAACTTAGTGGATGTTGATTGTGGTGGTGGATGTAACAAGGTGGTGTCTGTGCCAAGATTGCAACATGCTTACAACTTATTGTTGAGCTACGTTAGTGAGTCAATGTCACTCAAAGCAGCAATTCAAGACAACACATACCTGAAGGAATTGAGTATAGAGAGCGATTGTACTATTTTGACTGTGGAATTGTTGAGTATGGACCTGATGTTGAAACACAGCCCCGTGACACAAGGATCGCCGCCGGTGCCGAGTTTACGAACTAACGTTGGTTAATACACGAACGAAAACAAGACCGAGAGAGAGAGAGATGAGTGTTGTGCGCGCCGAATGCTGAATTTTGCCTTGCTATGGCTTTTATTTGGCTTGCTTTCCTTCTATCATTTGGGTGCTATTTATACACAAAACTCTACCTACAAACCCACCACACAAACACATCCCACTACATGAAACAACGAGGAAAACATTCACTACAACAAGCAATGGAGACTCCACTACAACAACCCACTAAGGAGACTCCACTACACAAGATTAACTCCAACATTCACCCCCTTAATCTTGTTGCATCTTGATGACATTTAAGCGCTGGCGCATCTCCACGAACTTCACCCTATCGAGCGCTTTGGTGAGGAGATTTGCCAATTGCTCCTTCGTGCCAACATGATCAATATCCATCTTTTCTTCGATGACACATTCACGAATGTAGTGGAACCGGGTATCAATGTGTTTGCTCCGATCATGATAGACTGGGTTCTTACTAAGCTCAATTGCTGATCTATTATCGACCAGCAACTTGAACTTGCCTAAGGTTGTGCCCATCAGCTCCGCCTCAAGCCTGCTGAGCCAGACTCCCTGACATGCAGCTGCACACGCTGCTATGTACTCCGCCTCACAGGATGATAGAGCCACGACCTTCTGCTTTTGGGATGCCCAAGTGACCAGGTTCGAGCCGAGGAAGAACATTACTCCAGTGGTGCTCTTCCGGTCGCCGATATCGCCGACATGATCACTGTCGTTGTAGCCCACGAGTGACGGCTCCGTTAGTCCTTGCTTCTCGTACACCAGGCCATAACCAAGTGTCCCTGCTACATACCTCACGATCCGCTTCACTACCGCCCAATGTTCAGCAGTGGGTGCTTCCATGAACCTACTAGCCACACCCACGGCATGCGTGATGTCAGGTCGTGTGTTCACTAGGTACCTCAAGCTCCCGATGACGCTTCGATATTGTGTCGCATCCACCGGCACTGCAGTGGTAGTCTTGCTTACCTTCAAGCGATGCTCCATTGGCGTGTCCACCGGGTTGCAACCCGACATGCGACACACTTCGACAATCTTCGCGGCATAGGCACTCTAGCTCAGAGTGATGACACCACCCAACTGCTTCACTTCCACGCCGAGGTAGTAACTCAAGAGACCAAGATCAGTCATCTTGAAACTCTCCATCATCTGACACTTGAATGTGTTGATGTCGTTCACGTCCGGTCCACAGATGATCAGATCGTCCACATACACTCCGATGAGGAGGAATGAGTTGATGTTGTCACGTCTATACACCGCATGATCCTCCATGCTCCGCCTGAAACCTAGCTTGCTGAGCTCTAAGTCCAACTGCGCATTCCACGCTCGTGGTGCCTGTCGCAACCCATAGAGCGCCTTGCGCAGCTTGAACACCTTACTGGCCTGCTCGACGTCAACGAAGCCTGGTGGTTGATGTACGTAGACCTCCTCGAGTAGGTCACCGTTGAAAAATGCGGACTTCACGTCCATGTGATGCACTTGCCATCCACCATGCGCTGCTAGTGCTAATAGCACGCGCACCGTCTCCATACGCGCCACCGGGGCAAATACCTCATCAAAATTCACGCCTTGTCGTTGTGCATAACCCTTCACGACCAACCGAGCCGTGTGCTTCACTATGTTGCCGCATTGGTCTCTTTTCACGTTGAACACCCATTTAAGCCCGATGGCTCTGTGGCTCCGTGGTAACTCCACTAGCGACCAAGTCTTATTTTCATCGATGGACTCAAGTTCAGCGCGCATGGCATCACGCCACCACGGCTCCTGCATCGCCTGCTCCACGCTTATCGGCTGGTCAGCTGCAAGAAAGCACAACCCATTGTACTCGAAGTTATGGATTTCATCAGTTGTATCATAGAGGTTTGAAAGAGTGCGAGACCGAAGTTGGGCACCATCTGAATCTACCGCGCCCTGAGATGGTGGTGTCGCGGAGTGTACACCCATTGGTGTTGTTGGATGAGTTGTTGATGTTGAAGCCGACATAGGCCCCGATGAATTGGCTGGTAGAGTCACCGCCGTGAAGGATCTTGGATCGCCTGGAGCTTGAGTATGACCAACAGTGGTCAAGTACTCAACCACGAAACCGCTAGCTACCGCTCCATTTTCACCACCGCTCTCTTGCCAATTCCAGGCTTTCTTCTCGTTAAAGATTACATCACGAGTCACCAACAGCTTCTTCCCAACCGGATCATAGACCCGGTAGGCTTTGCTTCCTGGTTCGTAACCAAGAAACACCCCCTTAACAGACCTGTCAGAGAGTTTGGATACTCCTGGCCCGAGCTTCTTCACGAATGTCACGCACCCAAATGTGCGCAAGTGCCGCACTCCGGGTTTTCGGCTATACCATGCTTCGTACGGTGTTACCCCTTCCACACTTCTAGTTGGTGCTCGGTTTAACACGTACACAACTGTCTTGACCGCCTCACCCCAGAACTCGCCAGGGACGCCCATGCCTTTTAGCATACACCGTGCCATCTCCACAACTGTCTGATTCCGTCTTTCTACCACGCCGTTTTGCTGAGGGGTATACGACGCAGTGGTCAGGTGCTCAATGTCGTGCTCGATGCAGTACGGAATTGAACTCTCCGCCACGATCGGTACGCAGCGCCTTAACCCTCTCGCCCCGCTCGTTCTGAGTCATGGTAATGACTTTCTTGAAGATGTGCAGCACCTCGTCTTTGGTCACCAGCAACTCTGCCCACATGAAACGAGTGAGGTCATCAACGATAAGCAGGAAGTACCTCTTACCGCCTGAGGTTGGTGGTGTTATCGGTCCGCACAAGTCTGCATGCACGAGTTCGAGGGCATGCTTCGTTCTGAAAGATGCGGCTTGTGGGAATGGCACGCGGTGGTGCTTGCCGAGCACGCACCCATCGCACACTTACTCGATTCGCTCAATCAACGGCAGATCGTCTGCCATCTTCTTGACACCAAGGTCCCGTAGCGCACGAAAGTTGAGGTGGCCATAACGAGCATGCCAGATCCACGCATCGTCTTCCAATTTTGAAAACAGGCTCACCGGGGCGGCCACGGTCAAATGAATAGTGTACAACCGGTTTCCCATGCGTGGCGCTCGGAGCAACAACGCGCGTTCTCGATCAAACACGCACATTTGTCCGTCCTCTAGCACGACCTTGCAACCTGCTTCCTCCAATTGCCCTAAACTGACAATATTACTTCTTAATTTCAAAATGTAATAAACTTCGGTTAGTACCTTGTGTTCGCATCTCCGCCCCTCCATAATTACTGAGCCGAGACCAAATATCTCTACCACGGATCCATCTCCGAACCGCACAGTACCGTGTATGCTTTCGTCAAGCGAGACCAACGCTGAGCGTTGTCCCGTCATGTGGTTGCTAGCCCCCGAGTCGAGATACCAGGTGTTGTAATCATAATTGATTGGAACTACATGACTCTCCTGGAGGTGAACCATCTGTGACGTCACGTCCGTAACGCCGCCCGTTACAGCCATTAGTAGCGCCGGCTGCTCCACCTCAGTCTTGGCGAGATGAGCTTCCTCCTTACGCTCCTGACGCGGTGGCTTCTTGCACTCCTTGACCCAATGACCGTAGATACCACGGTTGCGGCACTTACCCTTCCGGCGCGGTGTCCCCTCCGATGTGAGCTTGACAGTGGTGTCACGACCCTCGGCCCGTGCTCCACTCTTGTTCTTCCCGGGGGTGTGACCGCTCGATCCCCCCGATCTGTTACCACTGGATGAGGACTTCGACATCAGCCGGTGCTTGTACTTGGCCAACCATTCATCCTCTGCTAACATCAGCCGCCCGGCCTTGTCAGTGGTTTCGCCAGTGCCGCCATCAAATCTGTCCTCTGCCGCAAGCAGCCTGACGACCAACTCCTCAATTGATAACGTGCTCAGATCGAGCAAGGTTTCAATCGAAAGAGCGATTTGTGCGAAACGTGCTGGCACGACTCGAAGGAATTTCTTGATGACCCAGTGCTCCTCCATTGACTCGCCGAGTGTGCGGATGTTGGCTGCGAGGCTGGAAATTCGCATGGCGAAATCGTCGACAGCCTCACCGTCCTTGAATGTGATGCACTCAAACTCCTTTAGAAGCTTTTGTGCATTGGCTTCCCGTACGCGCTGGACTCTCATGCGCATCATCTTCAGAGATTTCCACACTTCCTTAGCAGTCTTCTTCACGGCAAGCGTGGAGTGCATCTCAGTCGGCACTGCCCGAAGGATGGCTGCAAGGGCCAACCTATCCTCGCGGCGCTCAACCTGAGAGCTCTCCACGGCATGCCACAGATCCTGCGCCTCCAAGTTCACTTGCATTAAGTGACCACTCATTGTAGTTCGTACGTGTCAACGTTGGGCACTGGATTGATCCACTCATCTTCTTCACCACACGCTCAACCACAACTTCCCGCAACGGACCGCTACCGTCGGTGGTGTGCGTCTTGGATGAGGACGATGAACGGCTGTCAACCATTGGCAACTAAGCTACAGTTAATACCCGCTCTGATACCATGTGTTGGAACACAACCCCATGACACAAGGATCGCCGCCGGGGCTGAGTTTAGGAACTAACGTTGAAGAACACGAACGAAATACAAAGAACACAAGAGGAGAGATGAGTGTTGTGCCGAATGCTGAATTTTGCCTTGCTATGACTTTTATTTGGCTTGCTTTCCTTCTATCATTTGGGTGCTATTTATACACAAAACTCTACCTACAAACCCACCACAAAAACACATCCCACTACATGAAACAAGGAGGAAAACATGGAGAAAGACATGGACATGGAAACATGCCCCTAAACAAGCAATGGAGACTCCACTACAACAACCCACTAAGGAGACTCCACTACACAAGATTAACTCCAACACCTGAATCGTCTCACATCTCTTAACCATCTCCATCTCATGATCCCCAGTGACGACTATGAAAGAATGGGATGGGAGAATGATAATCAAGTGTCAAAAAGGCCACCGCCTAATCTCTCACATTTGCAGATTTCTTCTTGTTATTTTCAGACGAGCGCTAAGGTTCTTACTTATTTTTTCAACCTCAATGCCCCCATCACCAGTTTAGAATTTTCTGTCTGTTATGTTGTGGAGTCATTCCCTCCTGATGTGGAGTTGCCGTCTACCCTCCAGTCTCTTAAGATTACATCTTGTCATGCTCTCACAACTATTTCGGGCGAATTCCTTAGCAGCTGTAGCAACAGTCTCCGAGAGTTGACCATTGAAAATTGTGACAATCTGGTGTGTCTACCACGGAGCCTGTCAACTCTCCAGTCTCTTCGGATATTATCTCTATTGGAATGCCCAAAACTCGTCATCCTTAAAGATTGTGGCTTACCCACTGCTCTTACACATCTCACAATCAAGAATTGTGATGAGATGAAGGCAGTCTCTAATTTGAGGCTGACAAAACTCACCTCCCTTACACACTTGGAACTCGAAGAATTTCAAGAAACCTCGAGACATGAAGCTGGTTGTCTTCCTGAATCTATTGAGGAACTTATAATCTGGGACTTACCTCGTCTTGAATCCTTATCTGGAGTGCTTCCAACGCTCAAGAACCTGAGATGACTTCGTGTATATGAGTGTCCACTTGTAAACCAGAAGCCCCGGTCGAGGATGCATAAGCTGATTCTTCAACAATTCAAATCGTGGACTAGTGATATGTATACGGATACCACATATACGGAATCGGAAACAGAATAAACTAATGTGTCAGTGCTTCTTAATTTGCAATGCATACAAGATAGATGGCCGGCCACAAACAGATTTCAATTCCCAAGAAGAAAGCAATGCTCCGATAGAACAACAACAGGAATAACTTCTACTCAGAAAACTTACGGGTTTGCTTTTCCTTCAATTCTTGACAAGTTCATGTCTTGAGCATTATCACTTGTTAAACAACGCGGAACTAAAACTTCTTTGTTTCTCCTCCACATCTGACATGAGAAAGAATACATTTTAGGAGTGCTGCCCACTCTCAAGCACGAATCGACGCTTCTTGAATTCGCTGATTTGTGTGCGAGTGCTGCGCCAAATGGGTTTTTTCAGCCTGAAGTTTAAGGCCCTGACGATTATTTCGAGCATCTCAATGCAAATCATTCATCATATGAGGATCAGGTAGTGTATTCTGGTAATGAGATTATTATATCCACATCCTTTCTTCCCCTTTGTCTCCGCTGTTGATTTATGCTATGTCTGAAGGATTCTATCACATATGGTTTGATGCCATCATTGTAGCGAGCGCTGTCCTTTCCCTGCTCTCCATTGATTATTGCCACTCTATGAGTAGTAAGTCGTGAGCATTGTTGGCCGGAGTGCTTTCATTTGAAAATGCTGTCTTACTTCCAAATCTGAAAATAAACTATTAAACCTTGCAGGTACAGGTTATAGTCTGAGCCTAAACTTTAAACTATATGCAACAAGTGTCAATAATGCCGCAAATGCCGCGGATGTTGGCCGCGGAGAACCGATGACCGCATCACAAACTAACAGCAACTGGGTTTCTTTTCTTGCACGCTGAAATTACAACACTTGATTTTTACACTCCCAGCAGACTATGGCTACAAGCAATCGGAATCAGAATACCCGGCCAAGAACTTAAAGGAACGACATCGATCGCGAAGATCCAATCTTTCAAAATCTGGCCATGAACTTAAAAAGGAATGACATTGATCATGAAGATCCAATCTTCAAATAGGTGGAAGATATTGCCACCTGCCGGACTTGAGACCGCAATACTATGTGAACATTGCCAGCTCCAACTTGCCGCTATTACACAGTGTGAATGGTGTTGTTTAATTCAGATTTTTCCATCAGCTTGTTTTATATATGAGAATGTTTCAATCATTTTAGTACTCTGGTACAAGAGTTTATCAAACACCGAGAAAGCTGTGCTCTAGAGAGTAAATAAATTCCAAACCGATTATGAACTCAAATTACAGAACGAGGAGATGAATGAGATATATATACAGCCGAGAAGAAGAGGAGCAGGGGAAGGAGAAAGGGAGAAGGAGAGAACAGAGGGAAATGACGTCGTCTCATATTGGCGCCAATCTTGTTCAGCAAACGATGTCGTTCTTAGTTCTTCAATTACTCCTTCAAACAACACCATCCCTTGCAGCACGTGAGTCCCCTTCTTCCTCCGCTTGATACCTGCATCGTCCACGATCATCAGCTCCGGCGCCAGTCACCATAGCTGCCGATCCTTCAATTTTGTAATTGCATCAGCTGAATCTCCTGTCAGTAGAATGTCATCCACATATACTAAGAGAATGACAGCAGAGGAGGCAGTATGTAGAGTAATGTGTGATCTACTGGACACTGAGTGAAGCCAAATTCAAAGAGAGCACTGGATAATTTTTGGAACCATTATCTTGGAGCTTGATTCAAACCATATAAAGATTTGAAGAGCTTACACACAGGTCTGTTATGAGCCTTGATTGCACTATGCCTGTATCTAGAAGCCAATTTCATATACACTTCTGCTTCCAAATGTCCATGAAGAAATGCATTTGTGATATCCAACTGATGGAGAGACCAACTTCTACTAGCTGCCACTGCAATGACCAACCTAACTGTTGTCATTTTGGCAACAGGTGCAAATGTCTGAAAGTAATCCAATTCTTCAGCTTAAGTGAAGCCTTTAACTACTAGTCTTGCCCTGTATCTTTCAGCTGAGCCATCAGAGTTATATTTGACTCTGAAAACCAATTTGCAACCAACTGACTGTTTCCCTTCAGGTAAATAGTAATCTAGCATGTGTCAGCATTCTCTAATGCCTTGATTTCCTTATTCATGGCTTGGATCCAATGGGGATCCTTGCAAGCTTTTGTGTAGGAAGTAGGTTTCACAATTTTTGATATGGATGAAAGAAAAGAAAAATATGTAGGAGTGATATTATGTTATGAAATGTAATTGGAGATGGGATAAAGTATCTTGTAAGAAGAATTAGCATGAAGAGTTGGTAATCCACTCTGAGTAGGCAGTATATAGTCAGAATACTTGGTAGGCAGTTTGGCCTGCCTTTTGTGTCTAACAATTGATGATTCCAAGGGAGGTATATGATGAGGTGAAACAGAAGAGGAAATTGGACTTTGGTGAACAGTAACCGGAACTTTTTCTACGGAAGGAACTTGGGTAGGAACTGAATGATTTATGGCATTTGGACTCAGAAACATAATTGGACAATGTGTGTGAGATTTTTTTGGAAGTGAAGGAGTAGCATTTTGACAAGGATCCGAATGAACATGATCAGAAAAAAATGATCAGGTTCTGTAGAAAGTAATGGTACTGTACCAGGAACTTTTTGATGAAATAGAAAAACAGATTCCTCAAACTTAACATTTCTTAAAATAAACACATTGTGAGTCTCTAAATCAAGAATCTTGTACCCCTTTTTTCCAAAAAGATATCTCAAGAAAACTCTTTTAATAACTCTAGAGGTAAACTTATCTCTTTCACATATTAAAGTTGATGCAAAACATAGGCAACCAAAAACTTTTAGATTGTCATATTCTGGAGGAGAATGGAATAACATTTCTAAAAGACTTTTGTAGTTAAGTGCTCTAGTAGGTAATATATTTATGATATAGGTTGCAGTCAAAACACATTCTCCCCAAAATTTAATAGGAAGGTTAGCCTGAAATTTCAATGCTCTAGCTAAGAATAAAATGTTTTGGTGTTTTCTTTCAACTCATCCATTTTGTTGAGGTGTTTGGACACATGAGGTTTGATGGACTATCCCTTTGATATGAAAAAATGTTGGAATTGGGCACTTAAGAATTCACTACCATTGTCACTTCTGATAGTTTTTATTAGGATTGAGAAATGAGTCTGGACATATATATGAAAAACAGCAAAGGTATCAGCTACTTCAGATTTATTATTCAGCAAGTAAATCCAAGTATTTTTGCTAAAGTCATCAACCGAAGTGAGAAAATACCTATATCCATTAAATGTAGGTTCCTTATACGCCCCCATATATCACAATGAACTAGATCAAACTTTTGCTCTGAATGGGACAAACTAACAGGGAATGATAGTCTTTTTTGTTTTGCATACTGACAGATATCACACAAATGAGCAGATGTCTGAGCAAATTTCTTCCTGTTGAGTAGTTATTGCCAAATAGGTGGTTTGTAAAGCTTATGTCCCTCAGGATATCCAATAAGTTTGAAACATTGAAACTTAGTGTGCCCAACCTTCTTACAGTAAGCACATTCAGATGTATTGGATCTTTCCTGTTTTACAAACTTCTTGTGAACCATGATAATTTCTAGGAGGTGATATTCTACTTGCTGCACGAGCTTGAAATCTCAGAATGTGTTCAGTTGACAAAAAACCCACTGTTTCCTGTGTCTGACAATGCTTCATATCAAGTATTGTGCTAATCTAATAGAATTTGAGATGATTGGAGGCGAAGAAGGATCATGCTAAACAACATATGGATATTCTCAGCAATTCATTCAGATCATATACTGTGGCAAGTAAGAAGAAATACCGAAAAGCTTTGTCTAAACCACCTGGTGGATGATGAGTGCGAAGGCTGCACCAAGATGGCGTCTGTTGGAGGTTGTGTGACAGGGAAGGAATTGCAGAATGGTGTGATGAAAGGGGAAGGAAATTACAGGGGAAGATCGGGATTTAGGAGACAGAGAAGGGTAGGAGTAGAGTAGTTTACACAGGAATGGAATATTGTATTTCTTGTTGTCCTTTTCTCCTTACACCACCCCTCTATTTATGTCGAAATATGGCTTAACAACCTACTGCCCGACTAACAAACTTTCTGCCCGGCAGACTTATCCTAGAAAATATTCGTTACTTGTGTAGCGTTTGGATGGAACACGCGTCCTAGCTGGCTGCACTTGGCCGGTCAGTTTCGGACCTGCAACAGCGTCTGTGCCAAGATTGCAACATGTTCAACAAGGGTCCTATCGATCTCTCAGACTGAGACAATTGGAAAGTGTTTCAAAGAGATTAACTAGGAGATGTAAAATCATCAAATAGGAGTGCAACTATGAATGGATTACGGGTAAGATAGTAAGACGAAGGGGTGGGGGGTTCCATTCTATTCTATAGGAATCCAACACCATCTCTCCCATTCAATCTTTGTGGTTTGGCAAAATGATGCGAGAGAGCTCCCAGACTAATTGAACACCAAGTGTCACAAGCTCCTACTATCATCTTCATACATTTTAGGCTTAGGTAAGTATATTTCAAAATCACTTGATCATATCTTTTTTACGTGTTATCAATTCATAATGTTACGGTGTGGAAGGTTGGTGAGATTGGAAAAACAGTAGAAGAGGATGAAGATTAAGGTAGAGATGAAGAAGGTGAGGCAGGGAGAGGGATTTGAGCAGATTGGAGACGAGAGGAGCAGTCGAATGAGATGGGAAATTTTGGGTTAATTCATTCCTCAGTTCAATCATGAAATGATTTGCAAAATTGATTTTCACTGTCTTCTTCCTTGATATGTACCCAGCCATGCCCAAATTTCTTAGTCCCTAAGATTTCATAATTCTCTCTGTGTCGGCCATCAAACCACATTCACCGTTCACCAAGCAAAAGCAAAAGGGGGAGTCTACAGTGCTACACATTCCGATAATGTAACAATCTTCAAAATGCTTATCCAAAATACATGCCATATCAATCGCCCTACCTTGCTGATATCTGTAATCTAATAGTCGCACTTCCATCTTTGAACTGATGGGTTCTCCCAAAATCATATTTGAAAGACATAATGCAATTTCAGGTGGCAATGGAGGAGGCTTTCCTGTCCAAACTGATAAGCCTTGGGCACTAGGTTTGTATAAAGGGATCTGATGTATTCTTGGCTCCAAGAGCTGACAAAATAAGTATGAAACTTCAATGTGACATTTTCACAAACACTTGGAATGCAATAAATTCCTGGGGTTTTCAAACCGTGAACTAGAGGCGGTGGATACAACTCAACATGTTCAGCAATCTTCTCAACAGTGGAGTAATTATACTGCAGAATTAGCGGTACCTTGAACACAGCCCTTACCAGAGTTGCAGGTTCAACCACCACTTTCACATCTTCATCGGCAGCTTTCTTTTCAACAGGTATATCATAGTCGTTTTCTTTCGCTTGACCGTGAGGAGTCTCCAAAGAGCCTGGATTCTCAATCTCTTGGGTTGGCTCAACCACAAGAGTCTGCAGCCTTGAAAGCTCGGCAGCCCCCTGGTTGAAAGTATGCCTTAAGCTTCGGATTTGAACAACTTGTTCATCCCAAAATTCCTTGTTTCGTTGCTGCATTCCAAGCAACATCTGCTTGATTTCTTCTAGATCGGCTGAAATCTTCGTGTTGGTCGTCATCCCGATTTACAACTCTCAATGAAAGCACCAATTGATGCGACCAACCTTTCGTAACTGAGTATTGAGACTGGAAATGGAAGAAAGAGTAGAAGATTGAAGGATTGGATGAGGAAAGATTGAGATAGAGTTGAGGAGAGAGACGACGAAATGAGAAGAAGCAGTTTAGGGTTTTTAATTGATCGATTCCCATTCTCCTCTTTTCCCTTCTCTTTTGTAGAGTTTGTGCCTATTACAATATTTCAAAACATATGCCTAAGTTTACTAAAGTAACATAAACTACCCCTAAATTGATAAATTCTCAAATTCAATCCCTAACAGTAAGTATATTTCAAAATCACTTGATCATATCTTTTTTACGTGTTATGAATTCATAATGTTTAGGTCTTCCTGATCAGAAGAACCTTACTTCGCATTTTTGTTATCTGTCATGACATTAATAAAAAGCTTAAGCAAAATTCCTCATGGAAATAAATAAGATGCCTTCGTGAGGATAGAGAAGTTTTGTTCTAATGGCAGCTTATGGTGTGCTGGAGGGTAGCAGGTTTCTCATAATTTACAATTCTATTGCTATAATGCTGTTTCAGATCAACTTATAGGACATATTGGTCGCTTCAGTATTTGTTTTTAGTAATCGAATTATACAGGTCATTACTTTGTCGAGTATTGTCAAGTCATTGTACAGTAAAAACCAGTGTCAGAGTATTGTGAAGTCATTGTACACTGAAAATCAGAAGTTAGGTTATCTATTAGGGCATCCCCATTGAAGGTTTGTGGAAAGGTTTGTGTCAGATCACAAACCGCTTCGTTTCGATGGGGAGGTTGGTTTGTGGACTTCTGACACGAAGCAGCTTCGTCTGCACGAAGCGATTCGTGAAAAAGTTTTATCGATTTTTAATCACGTTTGGAAGCACGAAACATGATTAAAAATCGATTTCTAATCACGTTTAATACTTCCAAACGTGATTAAAAATCAATTTTTAAATTAAAAATCGATTTCTAATCACGTTTAATACTTCCAAACGTGATTAAAGATCGCGTGATCTTTAATCATGTTTAATACTTCCAAACGTGATTAAAAATCGATTTTTAAATTAAAAGTTGATTTTTAATCACGTTTGGAAGCACGAAACGTGATTAAAGATCACGTGATCTTTAATCATGTTTAATACTTCCAAACGTGATTAAAAATCAATTTTTAAATTAAAAATTGATTTTTAATCACGTTTGGAAGTTGGAAACGTGATTAAAGATCATGTGATTAAAAATCGATTTTATTGAGTGTTATTTTATTTATTTTAGGGGAAAAACCCAAAAGGGGCCCTGAATTATCGCTACTTATCCAATTGCGGTCAGAACTACCACGATTTCCAAAAAGGGTGCGATGAAAAAAAAATGAACTGATTTTCTAAAATAAAATTCACCATTACTTTCCAAAACTAATATTATTATGAGGCTTAGATTTGTGTGTGAAAATTATGTTGTTTGGTTATCAAAAAACGTTGTTTTCTTTATGTGCTTAAAATGATATTATTTATTTTAATAACCAAACGATATAATTTTCACACACAAATTTAAGTCTTGTAATAATATTATTTTTGGAATGCAATGATGAATTTTATTTTAGAAAATCAGTTTAATTTTTTTTTCATCGCACCCTTTTTGGAAATCGTAGTAGTTCTGACCGCAATTGGGTAAACGGCGATAGTTCAGGGGCCCTTTTGGGTTTTATCCCTTTATTTTAAGCTTGAAATGTACTAAATTGAATGTTACGTTTAATACGTTATTATTTTTATGGTTTGATGAAATATTTTATTATTTAAATTTTTTAACATATAAATGTCAAAAAAAGTAATATGAATTAATAATTATAAATAATTAAATATTTAATGAATTTAGAAAAGATTTAATTAATATAATATGAAAAGATAGAAAAAAAGTATAATATGACATGTGGGTCCATGAACAGAGGTTTGAGAGGTTTGTTTCAATGGGAGTTTAGGTTTGTGAAAAGGAAATTTATGACAATGCTGAGTTGGCATGACATAAATCTGACGTGGCATGATACAAACCTACTTTTTGATTTGTTTCAATGGGGATGCCCTTAGATAATCTGCTCTACCCACTACAAGACTTTAGGTGTCCCAAATCAGTTATATATACAATTTAAGATCAATGAACAAAATATTTTTTGTAATTTTCTAACATGGCATCAGAGCCATCTTCGTCTACTCCCATCGACATATCTCCATACACTGTTATTGAGACCAGATAAATATTTTTTTTCTGCAGCAAGCTATTTATTTGTTCACATTTCTCTTTTATCAAAAAAAAACCTGAGTCTATACCTACCTCTACAGATACGTATCCCTTCATCAACAGTTCCGCCACCTTCGGCTGCCCGCCTCTCCACATCGGACGAGCCTACACCCACAGATCTATCACCACCATAAACCCACTTTTCCGTTCTGGTCATCTTCCGGATCTTTCTGTTGCAAATCATATAGTTACATTTGTGCCGCATCTGACAGAACCAGCCTACCTCCATCAGATCCGCTCATGACTTTGGTGCCGCTCAGCCTGCCTACAGCCTCCCTGGTGATCGCATCAGATCCGCTCGTAGCTTTGTTGCTCAGAACCAGCGTACCTCCATCAGCCTACATGGTGATGTACTGTTACATTTGTGCAGCTCGTGACTTTGTTCTCTGCTACAGGCTTTCTACTTAACCCACTTCCGCAGCACACAATTTCACATTAAGCCCATCAGGCCCGGCCCGACAAAGTCCATCAAGCCCACCATCTATTCTACTATCATGACAAGTTCCGATGCTTTTATGGGTGGATTAGCGCTTCTTGCTACAGATATTAAATTAAATGGATAAAATTATCAAGATTGAGAATTTTCGGTACGTATGCTCTTGCGTTCAATTGGACTTGCATCTCATCTTAATGATGATCCTTCCAATGACAAAGTAGATGCCACAATAATAAAAAATTAGAAAATTGCAAATGATCGCGTTATGGGAATTATTTTTATGAGTGTAGATGTGTCTCTTCGAATGAGTTTCAGAACTCATATAACAGCAAAAGAGATGTGGACATACCTAAAAGAATGGTATACACAAGGTAGTGGAGCTCTTTGATTCCCTCTAGTTCAAAATATGAGCAACATACACCAACAAGAAGAGACGGTGGAGGAATTTTACACCATATTTGCTCGCCTGACAGGACAGCTTGAAAGTCAAATTCCAAAAGCTACTTTAGGATGTGAAGAATGCAAAGCCAAGGAGACTCACTACCAGGAAGACATGGTATATCAGTTCGTTATGCGCCTTCGTTCAGAATTTGAGTCCATACATTCTTAGCTACTGGGACGTTCTATTCGACCCTCTATTGTTGAGACTCTTTCAGCATTGATTGCAGAGGAAACACATATAAACACGTTGAAATCTTTCTGTATTTCAAATATAATATCTCATATTGTCTTAGCAGCACCTCAGCATTCTGGAGTGCCTTAGAGTGGAGCACCAAAGACTATTTCCGGCGCTAAGCATGAAATCTATTCCCACTACAAGAAGAATGGTCACTCTTCCCGTGATTGTTTCCAGCTTCATCCAGAGAAGTTAGCCGACTTTCGAGCTAGGCGTGCAGCCTCCTCACGTCCTCGTGTTGCTGTTAGCACCATTATGCCCTCTGACACTACTTCTGCAAAATCCTCAACTACAAGTATTTCTAATTCTGCCTCAGGTGCTCTTCAACCATCGGCACCAGGTAATACTCCTTGTGAATTTTAGATTCAGAAGCATCTTTTCATATGATATGTGATAGTTCTCAGCTTTTCAAATGCAAGCCTATCCCGGATACTACACATATTCAAACGGCTGACGGTACACGGCGTTTAGTTACTCACAAAGGTTGTTTGTCCACCTCTCAATTTGCAGTTCAGGATGTATCACTTGTGCCTCAACTGTCTATGAATCTCATGTCAGTTGGCCAGCTCACAGATTTAAATTGTTTCTTTGTTTTTTAAGCATCCTCATGCTTTATCCAGGACCGTCATACCAGGGGTAGTGATTGGTCATGGCCATCGCCATAAGACTTCCAGAGGCCTCTATATTCTGGATCATCTCCGTATTCCATCCTTGAATGCATCCATAATCATGGCCTCTGCTTTTGCAGCTTCAATTTCATTTCCATAGTGGCATCAACGTTTGGGTCATCTATGTGGATCTCGTTTGTCTGCTTTAATTCGTTAAGGACTACTGGGGAATGTTAGTATGGATCCTTCTTTTCATTGCACTGGCTGTAAATTTGGCAAACAAGTGCAACTTCCATATCCTACTAGCAGCACTTCTAAGACCATTCATCCATTCGGTCTTGTTCATTCTGACATATGGGGTCCGGCTCCATTTCCCTCAAAAGGTGGTCATAAATATTATGTTATTTTTATTAATGACTACACTCGCTATACTTAGATCTATTTTATGAAACATCAATCTCAGTTATTATCTATTTATCAAAGCTTCGCTCGCATGGTTCAAACTTAATTCTCTGCTACAATTCAAACCTTCCTTTCTGATTCAGGGGGTGAATATATGTCTCATGATTTTTGTCAATTTCTAACTAATGAAGGAACTATTCTGCAACTATCTTGTCCCGGTGCTCATGCTCAAAACGGTGTTGCTGAACGAAAGCATCATCATATACTTGAAACAAGTAGGAGTCTTTTGATTTCCTCATTTGTCCCTCCTCACTTCTGGATGTAAGCAATTTCCACATCTGTCTATCTAGTCAACAGGCAGCCATCATCTTATCTTAAAAGAAAAAGTCCGGGAGAGGCTTTGTTTTGTTCTCCTCCTCGTTATGATCATTTTTGAGTATTCAAATGCGTGTGATATGTTTTACTTTCGCCACGAGAACACACCAAATTATCTCCACAATCTGTTGAGTGTGTTTTTCTTGGTTATAGTCTTCAGCACAAGGGCTACCGTTGCTATGATCCTTCTGCCCTTCGCATTCGTATCTCTCGTGACGTCACATTTGATAAAAGTCATCCTTATTTTCATTCTTCCACTATAAAATCATCATCCACCACAGAGTCGTCCTCCTTTCTTCTCCTTTCACACCCGCCTAACCAATCTCCTACATTATCATCTTCAAACAATCCTATCACTCTTTTTTAATGCCTCATTCACCTACACCTACATCACAAATATTCACCTACACCTCATCCTCCTACAACAACAATAGAAACTTTTCCATTCTATTACAGCCGAAGGACTTTCTAAGCAGCAATTAGCCATGTTAGAAGAGTTAGCAGCATTGGAGCGCACTCGAACTTGGGATATAATTCCATTCTGATGAGCTGTTCCAATTTCGTGTAAGTGGGTGTACAAAATAGAACATAAGTCTGATGGCTTAATAGAACGCTACAAAACCCGACTTGTTGCCTGCGGTATTCAACAAGAACAAGGTCGAGACTATGATGAGACGTTTACGCCAGTTGCTCATATGACCATTGTTCGCACTCTAATTGCAGTAGCTACAACTCGTCATGGACTATTTCTCAAATGGACGTCAAAAATGCTTTCCTTAATGGTGATCTCCAAGAAGAAGTATACATGCGGCCGCCTCCTGGTGCTGAGCTACCAACACTGATTGCTGATTAAGCACTCATACCGTTTTGCCATGGAAGTAGCAAAGTAAATAATATATTTCAGAGTGGTAAGTATCGGACAATTTCAGCCGGTGCAGCTTGCTAAATTGCAAATACTAAATTAGTAAAGTACATATAAGCTTGCTAATACAATTATTTTGAATAAAAGTAAAAAAACATTTTTTTTGTTATCAATTTGGTTAGGATAGGATGATCTGGAGAAGGGGATTCGAACCTTGAGAAATCTTACTTTGTATGAAGAGATATTTCAGGTTGTATGAAGACTTTGCAATGTCAAAATAGAAGGAAAGTTCTCAAAAGTCAAAATCAACAAAGAAAAAAATATTGAGGCAGGTTGCCAAGTTGCAAATGACCCAAATTAGTGTTTTATTTGTTTTGCTTGATTAGTATAGAGTTTCCAGAGCACATGACAGCGGCACAACACCCGCTCGTCGCTTGCTTGACAATTATTGTAAATGAGATCTTTCACTGTCACTGACAGCCGGGCTTAAGTAAACAAAGAGAAGAGAAGCTGGTAGAATTGTTGTAATGTTCTCATTGCTGACTGCACCATAATAATCGGTACTACTACTATACGAGGTCCGGGTTTAGAGGAAGCTTCTTGGCTGGGAGATCAACGTGATGTGCCTATAAACATGCTCTCAGCACGTGGAAGATGCTCTCGTAGAACTTCCCTGTGGCCGGCAGTCTGCCATGATGACTAGCTAAACAATGAGAAGATGCTCTGGTAGCTGGCAGTTGGGCCATGATTAACCAGATGCGAGAAGACTTGGAAAGCCAGGCGTCTCCGCGCAATGTTGGCAGAACTGAAATGTTCAAATGTCAACAGTAATGGAATGGAATCTCAACGTGCCGGTTGGTGCTCCGTCAGTCACTCCCATCTCCTGCCTTTTCTTATTGACTACATAAAATATTCCGACTTGCACACCGCCCAAGTCCATGGCAGCTAGACATATAGAACAAGAACAAACAAAATACAATACTTTTAAAATTAATTTTTTTAAATTAATTCGGTTTGAATCGTCGTTTCGGATCCAAATCTTGAATTTTCAAGTCCGTTCTAATCCAAACCGACTTGGTACTGGTCTGGTCTTGGTCCTAAAGAAATCTTGATTTTAGTTTCGGTCCGGTCCAAATCCCACATTTTCTGGTGTGTTCTAGTCTAAACCAAATTGGTACCGGTCCGGTCATACATGGTCCTAAAGAAATCTTAATTCCGGTTTCAGTCTTAACTGGTTCCGGCCAAGTCTGGTTATGGATTGGTTGGCACCCTACTCTTTAGTGTTTTCATAGACGGCATAATCTAAAAAATCAATTTTTTTCCAAAAAATTAATCTGTATGATAAATATTCAAATAAATCTGTGATATCACAATAAAGTCAAAACATAGAAAATAAGAATAAATCACTAAAGTCTAGCACTTCATAAATGAAACATGCACGTCATTATCCATATTCATATAGATTTCAATACAACAATCTAAACGGTCAACCAAATTTCAGTAAAAGAAAAGTCACACATCAAAATTTGAAGTCATTCATCAAATCGCACAAAAAATTTTCATGAAACACCTATGCTAGCAAAGGGGTAGTACATGAGCTTATGACACAAAACTCGTCTCAAAGTCTCAAGATCAAGTCTAGGTCTATAAAGAAAGACGACATCCGAAAAGAAATTTTATCAATAGTAAAAATTCAAAGCATGATTTTGTCCAAGTATAAAAGTCATCACTTAACTGCAGTGCAATAAAACCATTAACGTGTATTACGCCGAAAAATTGGATCTTTTACGTAATATAATATAGTCAAGTTTTGGAGCGAAGTCTAGTATTTATGTTTGACTATACAATTTTTTCCCCCAAAACTTGGCCTTTCACTTTTTTTTTTTTTTTTACTTTCCTCTTTTTTGTCTTTTTACTGCTTTTTTTTCAGAGCGAATTTTTTTTTTTTTTAATTTGGTTGGAGTGATGTAATTGTTACTACTAACCTAAGATTTGACATACATAAAATATTTTGTTAAGAATATATTTTACGGAATTATATCTTTAGTGTAGAGTTTTGAGTCGCTGACAGCCAATCTGCCAGATCAACGTGATTTTTTTTCTAATTTGCTTCATTAGTGTAGAGTTTCCAGAGCACATGACTGCCGCACAACACCCGCTCGTCGCTTGCTTGACAATTATTGTAAATGAAAGCTTTCCCTGTCACTGACAGCCGGGCGTAAGTAAACAAAGAGAAGAAGAAGAAGCTGGTAGAATTATTGTAATGTTCTCATTGCTGACTGCACCATAATAATCGGTACTACTACTATACGAGGTCCGGGTTTAGAGGAAGCTTCTTGGCTTGGAGATCAACGTGATGTGCCTATAAACACGATCTCAGCACGTGGAAGATGCTCTGGAAGAACTTAAAGCTGTCGCTGTCTGCCATGACTGGCCAAACAATGAGAAGATGCTGGGTGATGAACTTAAGCTGTCGCTGCCAGTTGGGCCATGATTAGCCAGATGTTGTTGGCAGAACTGGAATGTTCAAATGTCAACACAAATGGAATGGAATCTCAACGTGCCGGTTGGTGCTCCGTCAGTCACTCTCATCTCCTGTCTGTTCTTATTGACTACATAAAATATTCCGACTCGCATTATGGTTGACTTAATAACTCTGTACGATACCACCCAAGTCCAGGGCAGCTAAACATATAGAACAAGAGCAAATATCGCGTGGCTTGGTTTCTACTACTCGATACACTCTACTCCAGTACTCCTGCATTCTGCGTTCATCATCGTTTCCAGCTTAAGGAACTAATCATGTCTGGATCTGGAGTGGAGCAACTGGCTGCTGCAGCAGCAGGCAAGCTTTTGTCCACCCAAGGCGCCCATGATTTCTTCTTCAAATGGGAGCTTGATAATTCCTTGCTCCAGATGTTGAAGTCACTGGTCGGTCATACAAAAAAGTTACTGGAAGTTGCAGAG
The DNA here is from genome assembly GCA_002312845.1 of Kalanchoe fedtschenkoi. Lineage (NCBI taxonomy): Eukaryota > Viridiplantae > Streptophyta > Magnoliopsida > Saxifragales > Crassulaceae > Kalanchoe > Kalanchoe fedtschenkoi. Next base: position 1,511,919 of record NQLW01000048.1, read on the forward strand.
ACGAAGCAGATCCGAGAAAAAGACCGCATTCGTGATGAGTGGTCTGAAAAAGCAAGGTTTGCCATATGTGACGCTGAGGACGTGCTGGACAAGATCTTCACAGACGGCCAAAAGGAAAAAAACAGATTGGGTGATTCTCCTGGACATTGTTTAACTGTTAAGGAGAAGTTGAGGTATAAAGGGAAGGATGTTGGCCGCTCACTTCATCCATTTACAAAAACCAGGGAGTCGGAAATGAATGAAATCATTCTAAAGCTAGATTCCATAATTAAAGACAGTAAGGTTAGCAATCTTAGTGAGGAGAGCACTGTTGAGCTTGCAGCAATTAGAGAGGCAAGGGGGAAGCCTACAAGCTCTGTGAATGACACGATTAAAAAAGTCTGTGGTCGATCCGAAGATAAGAAGAATCTAATGAAACTGTTGGAGTCGAGGGATGGAGCTGACGATGCTCTTCGAGTTATTCCTATTGTGGGCTTGGGTGGAGTGGGAAAAACAACACTTGCCAACATGGTTTTTAAAGAATGCGGAAGATCGACACCCCCTATGTTTGATGTAAGTGCTTGGGCTTGTTTATCAGATGAGTTCAAAGTTGTGGATGTTATCAAATCAATTTTAGAATTCATTACCGGGGAAAAGCCTAAATCTGATGGGCTGGATTCACTTCAGCAAAAACTGAAGGAACATTTAAAAGGTAAGAAATTTCTACTCGTTTTAGATGACATGTGGAGTAATGATATCTCAAGTAAAGACAACAGGAATTGGGATGAACACCTTTTTTAGTGGGAAAGCCCGGAAGTAGGATTATAGTTACAACTCGCAGTAAGGATGTTGCAGAAACTGTGGCTAGTGTTCGAGGTACTTTTTACCAGTTAAATGTTATGTTGGAGGATGAAAGTTGGTCATTGTTTGAGTCTGTGGCGCTTCCAGATGGGAGTGAGAGCGCACGACCGATATTAGAAAAGATTGGCCGAGAAATTGTTGACAAATGCAAGGACTTGCCTTTCACGATTAAGATGATTGGAGGATTGCTTTTCAGACATGGCGGTGATGTAAAGGAATGGAAACGTGTATTGAATAGTGAAGTCTGGAGGATAGATGTTGCAGATTGCAAAATTCTCCCTTCGCTATGGCTAAGCTACTATCATCTGCCAGAAGATATCCAACAATGTTTTGCATACATCTCTTTATTTCCAAAAGATTATGAGTTTAAGATGGAGGAGATGGTGATGTTGTGGGTGGCAGAAGGTTTCGTTGAAAGGACTCTAACAATTGAACAACAAGAAGATGTAGCGCGAGGATATTTCGATCACTTGCTTTTAGATTCTTTCATTCAAGAGAGTGGCAGTAGCTCATCACATTTTGTTTTGCATGACCTCGTTCATGATCTGGCGGAGTATGTTTCGAGGGACTTACGTGTTAACTGGGCTGATATAAATTTACAGTCACGCCGTTTGTCCTATATTCAAGGGAAAGATGAAATGTTGTTGTACAATTTAAAGGTACAAAAACTAACGCACCTCCGCACCTTCTTACCAAAGGTAAATAAGTATGGTGAACTTTACTTGGACGACAATATTTTGAGTGATATGTTGTCAAACTTCAAATTTTTGCGGGTACTTTATTTGCAAGGCTATCGCATATCTGTGTTACCCGACTCAGTGGGAGACATGAAGCTCTTACGGTACATGAATATATCAAAGACGCATATTGAATGTCTGCCCCGAAGAATTTGTCGCTTATGTGAAAACTGCAGCTCCGGGCACCGTCGCACCGTCGGCGTTCCGATCAGAAACAGAGAAAAGGAAGCTTGCGGGAGAGAAAAGAGATTGGCGGGAAAATTTTCTTTTCAAACAGAAAATTAGTTACCAAGATACATCCCCCTTTAGCAACTATATATACCCTTTAGCAACCACTAATTTACAAACTCTACCCGCAAGTTAGGCAATATTACAGAGAGACACCCAGGGATGTGAATCGCGACAGATCACATCCCTGACTTCAACAGCTTATACAACTTGCAGTTCTTGATTTTAAGGGGTTGTCATAGACTTAAACGGCTCCCCACAAACATAGTTGATCTTGTAAACTTACGTTATCTAAATGTTGATGACACCCGACTTGAAGAAATGCCAGATGGAATTGGAAGAATGAAAAGCCTTCGAATGCTACCTAATTTAGTTCTGGGAAAAGGCAAATCAAAACAAATGAAGGAGCTTAAAGATCTCAGTAGTATGCATGGGGAACTAAAAATATCGGGACTGGAAAACATTACTGATCCAGAAGATGTAGTTATTGCACAATTTGGGAAAAAGGAGTATCTTGAAGAGCTATTTTTAGATTGGGGATGGATAGAGGAAAGAGAGACAACAACATTGGACGAGAGAGTTCTTGATGCCGTTCAAGCACATGAGAACTTGAAGAAACTAACAATCAGTTGCTACGGTGGTAAGAGGTTATCAACTTGGATAGTCGGTATGAGTCCTTCCTCCTATGTTATGCTGCAGTCTCTGTGCATCAGTAATTGTTTCAATTTAGAAACTCTGCCGGCACTTGGTAACTTGCCTGCTCTCAAGAGTCTTACTATTAATGGCTCAAATTGCATAAAATCCATGGGTGGGGAATTTAGTGGCGGCAGCAGTAATCCTTTCCCAGTCTTAGAGATACTGAAAATCGAATGCATGGAAGTGTTGGAAAGATGGTCTTTTTCAGGACGCGACGGAATGGGATTCCCATCACTGAAGGTGCTTCGAATTACATGGTGTCCGATGCTAACAGACATGCCGTTTTGTTTCCCTTCGTTGACAGTGTTTGAAATTGAAGGATGTGGTAATGTATTTGGATCAAATATGTGCAGTGGAGGTCCATCATTGGGTAGCCTACGTCTTCTGAAGAAGCTTAGAATTGTGGAGCTGAAGTGCTTAGAATTCTTGGATGACGGATCAGATGACGGTTGTGATGTTGTTTTCCCAGCCTTAGAGAAGTTTGAAATACGTGATATGTATGCATTGAAAATTTGGTCTCTTCCGGGACGTAACAGACAAGGATTCCCCTCTCTTAAGAAACTCAAAATTCATAATTGTCTGGAATTGATGACATTTCCGATTTGTTTCCCTTCCTTGACAAGCTTACAGATAAAGGATTGCAATAAACTTTTGGGACTGGAGATGTGTGGGGCTCCATCACTAGGCAACTTGCCAGCTCTCGAGGATCTAACCATCAAAGGACTAGACTGCCTTGAATCATTCAACGATGGATTTTATGGCGATGAATCATCTAATGCTTCCTTCTTCCCAGCCTTGGCGAAACTGGAAATTAGTGAAATGCCACTTTTGAAAACTTGGTGTTTTTCAGGAGGTGATAGACGTGGGGGATTCGCCTCGCTCAAAGAGCTTCGAATCAAAGAATGTAGTCAGCTGTCAAAAATCCCATTTTGTTTCCCTTGTCTGACTACGCTTGGTATTTCAGAATGTGATGATCTAATTGAAATTGAGATGTTTGGAGGGGAAGAAGGATCATACGGACATTCTCTGCTGTCTATCGAGATCACAAAGTGTCCAAAGTTGGAAGAAATACCCAATAGCTTTATCAACTTGGTGGATGTTTATTGTGATGGTGGATGTAACAAGTTGGCGTCTTTGCCAAGATTGCAACATGCTCACAACTTATGGTTGAGCTACGTTAGTGAGTCGATGTCACTCAAAGCAGCAATACAAGATAGCACATACCTGGAGGAATTGAGTATAGAGAGCGAGTGTAGTAATTTGACTGTGGAATTGTTGAGTATGGACCTGAATCGTCTCACATCTCTCAAGCATCTCCGTCTCATGATCCCCGGCGATGACTATGAAAGAATGGGATGGGAGAATGATGATCAAGTGGCAAAAAGGCCCCCGCCTAATCTCTCACATTTGCAGATTTCTTTTTGTAATTTTCAGATGGGCGCTAAGGTTCTGACTTATTTTTCCAACCTCAATGCTCCCATCACCAGTTTGGAATTTTCTTCCTGTTATGATGTGGAGTCATTCCCTGATGTGGAGTTGCCGTCCACCCTCCAGTCTCTTAAGATTTCATGGTGTGATGCTCTCACAACTATTTCGGGCCAATTCCTCAGTGGCTGTAGCAACAGTCTCCAGGAGTTGACCATTGAATATTGTGATGATCTGGTGTGTCTGCCGCGGAGCCTCTCAACTCTCCAGTCTCTTCGGATCTTATCTCTAGAGAAATGTCCAAAACTTGAGGTTCTTAAAGAGTGTGGCTTCCCCACTGCTCTTACACATCTCACCATCAGAAATTGTGATGAGATGAAGGCAGTCTCTAATTTGAGGCTGACAAAACTCACCTCCCTTACACACTTGGAACTTGAAAAATTTCCAGAAACCTCGAGACTTGAAGCTGGTTGTCTTCCTGTGTCTATTGAAGAACTTACAATAAGAAACTTTCCTCGTCTTGAAACCTTATCGGGAGTGCTTCCAACGCTCAAGAACCTGAGATTGCTTGAGGTAGATGACTGTCCACTTGTAAATCAGAAGCCTCGGTCGAAGATGCACAAGCTTATACCTCAACAATTCAAATCGTGGACTACCAATATGTATACGGATACCACAGATACGGAATCGGAAACAGGATAAACTAATGTGTCAGTGCTTCGTAATTTGCAATACGTAAAAGACAGATGGCCGGCCAACAAACTGATTTCAATCAAGAAGAAACCAATGCCCCCAAAACAACAACAACAGGTAAAACTTCTATTCCGAAAACTTACTGGTTTGCTTTTCCTTCATTTGTTGACAAGTTCATATCTTGAGCATTATCACTCGTTAAACAATGAGTAGCTACTAAAACTTCTTTGTTTCTCATCCACATCTAACATGCAAAAGAATACATTTTAAGAGTGCTGCCGACTCTCAAGCACGAATCAACACTTCGGGAATTCGCTGATTTCTATACAAACAGTACAAGAGTGCTGCACCATATGGGTTTTCCAGCCCGAAGTTTAAGGCCCTGGCGGTTATTTCGAGCATCTCAATGCAAATCTTTCATCACATGAGGACCAGGTAGAGTATTCTGCTAATGAGATTATTATCCGCATCCTTTTTTCCCCTTTGTCTCCGCTGCTGATTTATGATAAGTCTGAAGGATTCTATCACAGATGGTTTGATGCCATCATTTTAGCGAGCGCTGTCCTTTCCCTGCTCTCCATTGATTGCCACTCTATGAGTTGTAAGTCGTGAGCATTGTTGGCCAGAGTGCTTCAATTTGAAAATGCTGTCTGACTTCCTCTCAACCAACAGCAGCAGCTGCAGCTCCAGATCTGCCAACTACGACTTTGAAGAAGAGGAGGAGTGCCACAGGAAACGTTGTCGTTTCCAGAGAAGGGTTCGCGCCTTCTGGAAACGACATCGTTCAAAGCTTGGCGTCTCTCGTAAGGGAAACGGCGTCGTCTTGTGCAGATTCATCTCCCGCCTAAGGAAACGGTGTCACTTCTTCCAGTCCATCTCTCGCCTGGTTGAAACGTCGTCGTTTTCATATCTGCCTTGTCTCCTCTGTTTTCTCCTCCTGCTCTGCTGTTGTGTATATATATATCGATCCCTGCTATCTCAGATCTAGATCTTGAGTTCATCAATAAAAGCTAGGGTTTATTTACACCTAGTCTTGCTACTTTTTTGTCATGGTATCAGAGCCGCGTTCCTGTTGATCGGAATTCGGCAAATCAAAGCAGCTGTTGCTCCGGTAACATTCCTGTAACACATTCATGTTTCTTGGTTGTTTTTGATTGTTCTTGAAGTTGAAAGGTGTTTCGTGCACTTTTATACTCGATTGAAGCTGTCGTTCTGTTGATTCAAGTTTTGTTGAGTTTATCTTTGTCTGATCTAATGTGATCTTGCTAAAAAATTGAGATGGTGAATGTTGAAGAACTTGTTGATGAATCGATGGAAACTAGTCCTCAAATTGAGATCGGAGCTAATGTTTCTGGCAAAATTGCGACTGAAAATGTTATTAATAGTCGTCATCCATATTATCTTAAAGCCTGCGAACATTCTGGTATGAAAATTACTTCTGTAGTCCTAACTGGGATCGAGAACTACCTGCAATGGAAGAGAGAATTGACAGTAGTCTTATCTACCAGAAATAAGTTAGGCTTTGTATATGGATCAGTTGAAAAACCTGGTGTTGAATCTGAATTGTGGTATGACTATAATTGCTGTAAAGAAACTGTTGCTGCCCGGATTTGCAATTCACTATCACCGGAAATCACCAGAACAGTCTTATTTTTGACTGAGCCAAAGGAGCTTTGGGACACTTTGAACATAAGGTTCAGTGAGAAAAATGCTACTCGAAAGTTTCAACTGAAAAGTAACTGAACCACACAAAGCAAGGTACATTAAACATCTCTGAGTATTATGCCAGGCAGAAGGAACTCAGGGATGCTGTGAAGAGCTTGATCACAATCAGCAAATGTACTTGCAGTACTAGTTGTCCTAGGCACCTTGATGAACAGCAAGAAGATGATGAGAATGATGTGATGCTGTTCTTAATGGGATTAAACTCTCAATATCAACACATCAGGAGCAATGTACTGATGACTAAACCTTTACCAAAACTTGAAGAAGTGTTTGCTATGGTTGTTCAGGAGGAAAGCCAGAGAAACTTATCAAATCACATTGAAGCAGAAGCCACTGCTTCTTGTTTAAAGATTTGGGTAAAGCAAAGTATTTTCTTGGTATTGAATTAGCAAGATCCAGCAAGGGTATTTCTCTATGCCAAAGAAAATACGTTTTGGATATCCTGAGTGAGACAGGAATGACAGCCTGTAAACCTTCCAAAGTTCCTATGATTGCTGATGCTAAACTAGCTTCTCAACAGAGTCCAGCCATGTCTGCTCCTGATTCATACCGACGCCTTGTTGGAAAGCTAGTATATCTCACAATTACTAGGCCTGATATTTGTTATGTTGTTCATTCTCTCAGTCAGTTTCTCGCAGCTCCTTGTGATCATCACATGGTTGCCGCCTTGAAGGTTGTTCGATATTTGAAAGGATCTCCGGGCCGGGGGCTGCTTTACTCATCATCATCTGACCTGGTACTCTCCGCTGCGTGTGATGCTGATTGGGGCTCCTGTCCGATTACTCGTCGTTCTGTTACGGGTTATTGTGTTTTTCTGGGCACATCTCTTATCTCCTGGAAGTCCAAGAAACAGCATACTGTCTCCCGGTCCTCTGCTGAAGCTGAGTATCGTGCTTTGGCTAATACCACCTGTGAGATCCTCTGGATTTCTCAATTGCTTGTCACTTTAAAAGTGCCTCATTCTGGTCCGGTTCCCATCGGTTGTGACAGCAAATCTGCTATTGCCATTGCTCAGAATCCGGTTCATCATGAAAGAACAAAGCACATTGAGATAGACTGTCATCTTGTTCGGGATAATTTCTCTGCTAAACGGATTCTTCCATTTTATATTCCATCTGCTGATCAACCGGCTGATTTGCTGACCAAGGCTCTTCCCGCATCTCAGTTTCTTCATCTTCTCTCCAAGTTCCACCTTCACGACCTGTTTGCGGTTGAACTTGAGGGGGGGTCTCAACCAACAGCAGCAGCTGCAGCTCCAGATCCGCCAACTACGACTTTGAAGAAGAGGAGGAGTGCCACAGGAAACGTTGTCGTTTCCAGAGAAGGGTTCGCGCCTTCTGGAAACGACATCGTTCAAAGCTTGGCGTCTCTCGTAAGGGAAACGACGTCGCCTTGTGCAGATTCATCTCCCGCCTAAGGAAACGGTGTCGCTTCTTCCAGTTCGTCTCTCGCCTGGTTGAAACGTCGTCGTTTTCATATCTGCCTTCTCCTCTGTTTTCTCCTGCTCTGCTGTTGTGTATATATATATCGATCCCTGCTTTCTCAGATTGTAATCTTGAGTTCATCAATAAAAAGCTAGGGTTTATTTACACCTAGTCTTACTGCTTTTCTGACACTATGATATAATGGTATGAGTAGAGGAAGCATATACTCTCTTAATTAGGCTAAAAGGACATTAAAATGTCAAAAGGATCTAAAGTGAAACATGCATATATTCACATAAAGAATACGGTTGGAGTCGACAAAATTGCTTGACTATAGGCGGGGTCTCGCCTATACTATATCATGGACTGAAGTCCCATTTTCAGACATCAAGTGTCATTATCGGTGCTATAAATTGCATAATAATTGTTGGGAAGATATTTGTGAGCTCAGTTGCAAATGAATTTACAGCCTAACATTCTCGCCATGCCACACTTGAGGTTCTTATCTACTGTACCCTTTGAGACTTCCGCTTGGAAGAATGGCAATGGCTATGTGCTGTGGTTTTCCTCTAGTAAAAGACTCCCGAATATGTTTGTATTAGCTGGAGTAATGGTCATGGGGATTATTTATTTGTTGTGCAAGTTTGGTTATCTTCACCAACTTATCAATTATTTAACCGTTATAAAAATTATTATATTTTACGGTAAAAACAGGCCTCATCAGAAATTTGTTAGAAAATACATGATAATAATTCGGTAATTTTCGAGGCTATGGCCGGCTATGGCTATGTGTTGCGGTTCGGATAACATTTTATTTTTTCTGGAGAAGTTCGCGTAAACGTATCAGGGCAAGACGGCTTCCGAGAAACGTCGGGGGAATCTCGGCCAAGGTGTCCTCGGGAGTGGTAAGGTAGGATTTTCTGGAGAATCTCAGCCCTACGCTTGTAATTTATTGTAGCTACTTTCAAATGATTGTTGAGAAGTCTTCAATAATATATAAATCGAATGGATCATTAACGAAAAATTCTAGCACGGGCCATTTATTATTGGTAAAAGAGGAGTTTCACATGTAGAGTATTTTTGTCCATTCTAATTTTACCATTAATAAAACAAATTTAACTTACACTAAAGAAAGGCGGCTAAATTGGTTTAAGTAAATTTAATTAGAGATTTGGGGTGTAAAGATTAGGGTTTTAGGATTTGGGTATTAGGGATTTTGGGTGTAGTGTTTAGGGTTTAAGGGGTTCATGGTTAAGAAAATTATATTTTAAAATAATTTTATCATGCTTTTTGAGTTTAAGGTTTAAGTTTTTTTTATAATTTAGAAAAGAAAGGTTGAATTGAATTTGAGTTAATTTGGTTAGGGACAGAGTGTAAAGTTTAGTGTTTCAGGGTTTAGAGATTAGGAATTTTGAGAGTAGTGCTTAGAGGTTTAGGATTTATGGATAATTAAAATGTATAAACTTATTTTCAAATATTTGCACCATCCATTTTTGTGGGGTTTATGGTTTATAATTTTTTATGATTTAAGAAAAAAACTGCATTTGAGTTAATTAGGTACTTTGGGTGCAGGGGTTAGGATTTCAGGGTTTAGTGATTTTTGGTGTAGCTTCAGACGTTTCCATTTTACATTTGTTTTGATTTTTTATATTTTAACCGGTGTTCTAAAAATCCCCGTTCCAGACTGATTAATCGCTAGGCGGTGTCGAAACTTTCCGCTTAGCCGATTAATTGTTCAAGACTTAATTTTTTATTAAAATAATAGTTTTTAAACATATATGTTTATAATTAATTATTAAATTTATTATTAATATATATAATTCCATTTAACTCTCCGATTAATCGTTCCGATTATTCCCCGCCTAGCACCGCCTATCGCTTTTTAGAACATTGATTTTAACTTGATAACTACTTTAAACAACAAATTTATTAAAATTTCAAATTATTTTAAAAAATATATATGTTAATTAAATTAACTAAAATAAGATGAATCTAAATCCTAGTAAATCTAATTAACCCGCTGCCAAATGACCCAGAAATCCCCCCAAGCCCCCTCCAATGCTCACCCCACCACCCACCCCGCAAGGCCCGTCAGGCCGTCATAGTCCTTGAAATTCTCGCACAAAAATTTTCCGAAATACTTTTCCACCCAATAAGCTCCCAAAACGTCCCCTCTAATTGTGTTATTCTTTTTTTTTGTCCGCCCCCTCCGAAACGCTTTCGAAACACACACGGAAAAGTATAATTTCGGGGATAATAAATGGATCCTTTTCGAGTGCTTTTGGTGGACCCAAAAACATATGAAGTTTTGGAAATATTTCGGGGGTAAAACGGTATTACTTTTGAAATGTAACGATGAATTCTATTTTAAAATATCAGTTTAATTTTTCTTTCATCGCACTTTTTTAAAAAATCATAATAATTCTGACCGTAATTAAATAAATAATAATAATTTAAAACCTCTTATGAATTTTATCCCTAATAAAAATTCCTCCAAAATCTCTTTTCAGCCATCAAATCTTGTCATGGGTTAACCAGTCACACTTAGCCGCTTTTTTTCTTCTATTTACTAAATATTTATAGCTAGCACACCTCAAAACCTTGTGAGTGGCTTGTGGGCCATACATGGGCTTATTTATTTGATTTCATATTTGATTTTTTTTTTCTAAAATAAACTCTAAAAATTAGCCATCCAGTTCTACAATATTGCAACCTCCGTTACTATTTTATGTGTAACAAAGCCCAACCTTCTGATTTCTCCCCTTTTCAAAAATATAACTACCAATAATGTTCCCAACGTGACAAAATATTCTCTTCTTATACTTAAATTCTGCTTATCATCTAGCTAGAGTGCTTTTTTATGAATAAACTATAACATTACAATTTGGTTCCTAAAATTCTAGGATTTAGATTCCAGGCTACCAAATCAATTACAACCAATCCATAATCATACAGTTTTGAGTTCCGAGATCCAACCATGTAATGAAATGTGTATAGTAAAAATGAGATGACGCTAGTAATTCAGTATAATTACCTTAAACTTGTTAATAAGTGATTAAATATAGGATTTAGATCCCAGACTACCAAATCATTTACAGCCAATCTAACAAGATGCAGTTTTGGGTTTCCAGATCATCCCATCACGTAATTAAATGAGGCTAGTAAAAGTTAGATAGCACTAATAAATAAATTATTTTAAGTGTCAAGAGGTGATTAAATATGAAAACACAAAATTACATTTAAATAATTGGAATTGATTTAGTAGTATGAGATCTACTTCCTATCATTTCTTGTCAACTTCCCCACATCACTGCTCTCATGATGTTTCTGTAGATTTTCATGACTCTGCAATCATTAAAAATTCAAATCTAGACATTTTAGATACTTTTGAAAATATATAAATTAAATATACTTTTATTCAACATATCCAGTTTATTTTGCAAGAAAAAAGGATCACAGATATCATCCCACATTTTCACAAACATGAACTCACGAAAAGACTTTCAAAATATAATCAGAAAACCCCAATCAATTATGGAATTCCATACTCTTGGCCAGAGCTGAAGCCAAAGGCGGAGTCACTGGAACAGAAGGTCCGTCGCCTCCCGAATTCAAATTAAAATACTGTCATATAAACTAAAAAAATATATTTTGATACTTTTAATTTAGTTTAATTTTAATTTCGTATCTCCAAATCAAACCCAATTTTCAATTTCTTAATCCAAATTCAATCGAAAACATCTTAATATGGTCTAATCTAGCTCATAATTTATCAAAATAAATGAATTATATTAAAAACAGAAGAAAAATAATCTAGCGTTTGCGATATTACACTCAAAAGCTTAAACATCACTGTCCAATCTGGCCAAGAGCTAAATTTGACTTTACATAGCTCTTTTACTTTACAAGCCGCGTAAAAGTTAGAACGTGAATTTTTTTCGCTCACCTGAATCATAATTCCTGAAACCGTCTCTGGCTGAAACTATTTAAATGTATATAGATTATTTTATTTTTGAAAAAAAAACACGACAACCAAACTCAAATTTAGTGATTTATGGGATGAATATTTATCAATCAGTCACTATATACCATTTTGGTGACATGTCTATAAATTAAGTTAAAATAATTATATTATTAGGATAGGTTGGAAATTATATTACTATTTGTTTGTTGAGAATTTCAGTTAATTAATCAGAGAAAAATAAGATGAACATAAAATTTAAAGAAGTTCGCCAGTGTGTGATTGTATATTATTCAAAGTGTCGTATTCAATTAGGGTAGGCCTCTCAATTGGGTAGGGTAGACCCAGACCCATACCCGCCCAAACTCGTTTTGGTTAGGTTTGGGTCTACCCATTTGGGTCTTTGACTCGTTAGGGTCTACCCATTTGGATCCATTTGGGTCTTGGACCCATTTGGGTCTACTCATTTGAATCTTTAAAATGGATCTTTTTGAGTTTTTTTTATTATTAGTCTATTTGGATTTAAACTAAATTAATATTTATAAAAAAATTAATTTTAAAAATAAAAAAATATTTTTTAAAAATAAAAAAATTTTAAAAAAATTTTTAAAAAATTGAAAAAAAATTAAAATATTTTTGAAAAAAAATAATTTTTTTATAAAATTAATTTTTTTTTAAAAAAATATATTTTTACCAAAATTTAAATTTAAAAAAATTATTTAAAAAAAAAATTAAAATAATTTTATAAAATTTTATTTTATTTTAAAATGAATTTAAGTATAGACATATATTTTCATAATTTATTATTTTTATAAATTGATATTTATTTATTTATTTTATTTGATAGTTGAATATTAAAATAATTGATTTTGGGTCTAACGGGTCCAAATAATGAATCTGGGTTTGGATCCAATATTTATAAAATTATTGGGTTTGGGTCTGGATCCGAACCCATTTGAAACGGGTCTGAGTCTGGGTCCTTCCAAATGAGTTTGAAAGAGACCCATTGACACCCCTAAATTAGGGCATGGTTACATTATATTTATTATAGTAACCATAATTACAACATTATTAAATAACCCATTTATATCGCATCGCTTCGCTCTTCTCGCTTCACACTCTGCTCTACTCTCACATCTACCCTTTTATCTAATCTATAAAACTATATCGAATATTGTAGTAATTTTAGATTATTTTTTATGTAGAGAGAGCATTTGCATTTCGAAGATGTTTATTTGTATTTGACTGTTAGACATATTGCAAGTGACATAAATATCCTTTAATTATACTACTATCTTTAAACCAAACAAAGGATTTCTTTCCATTTTTCTCCAAATTTTCCTTTCCACCAAAATTTTCTTAAACCGAACACACCCTTAAAGTTTTCAGATTTTGAGGATTGTTTGGTTTTAGGCACTTGGAGTTTTGCGTATTAAGATTTTTGAATTTAAGATTTAAGTTTTTAGAATTTAAAGAATTCTGGATGTACAGGACACTGTCCTAAACATCATAAAACATTAAAATAAAATAGTAAAATGATGTTATTATAACTAACTTATCTAGTTTATATAAGGTTTTAACTCCCTTTAATGATTACTCATCTTCCTGAAAACTATACAAAAGTACCAAAACATAAACGAGCAGCAAGTCCATTACCCTCGACCACAACATTTACACAAACAAATACTTCACGCTTGTGGCACTCTCCTCCTCGGTTTCCTTTCAGTTTTTCGGCAAGCCAGCGATGGTGCAGGGGCGCAACTTTGGAGTTTGCAGAGTTGACGGTGAGATGAGACTGCCGTTGCGCAGGCATTGAGCTTTCCTACCGTTGCTGCACTGCCCTTTAAGAACGGACTGATGATCCCTGGAGGTCTCCACTGCGCACATGGTGGCTGCTGCCATGGAGACTACTAGGGATGACTCATTCGGCCCGGTCATCATAGGCTAAGTGTGAGTGCTAGCTAGTCTTTCTAAGAATTCGGATCCGTGTGTGAAATATTCCAAAACACATACTTATTTCATGGGACTAATGAATTAAAACTATATGAGACAGTGTCCTTAGTTTCCGAGGTGTCCCCGCTGTTTCACTTCAAGTCCGTGGGGTTATGTTTTCGATGAGCCAACAGTTTCAATCAAGCCTGCCTATCTGGGCTGTACGTAGTAATTGATTGAACCGTTCAGGATCCGGTTCCTCATCTATAAAAATTACTGTAATTGATTGAACCGGTCAGAATCCATATTTAAATACAGAAGTGGGTATTGAAAAGTTATAAATTAGATTAAGTGAAAAGTAAGAGGATGGACGTGGGAAGTAAGAAAAAATTTAAACACTAAATTATGGATGTAAAGAAGTACGAAAAAAGAAAAAAACAAAATACTTATTGTGTTGAGAGTGGGATTTGAACCCACGCCCTTTCGGACCAGAACCTTAATCTGGCGCCTTAGACCAACTCGGCCATCTCAACTTCCTAATAATAAAGATAAATATTGCATTACTAAGTGAGTACAACAAACCCAACTGATCAGTTCTACTTGGTAGAACGTTGAAGATTTTCGCATTTGATAATGTGAGAATGTCCAAAACAATTTTCGCAATTCATAGTTTCAAAACTCCTAGCAAGTCATAAAATCAATTGCTAACATATTTGAATATATCAAATTTGACAGATCTGGCATCTGGGAATGGAAAATGCTAGGACTGGTGGCAGCAGCGGGCGATGAATGCAGAGAGACGGTCACAAAAAGGTTTCGCATCCTGCGGTGAGAGTTCGAAAGGAGACAGGGGCTACAATGAATGAAGAGGTGGAGTCGGCTAATTAAATTATATAGATTCATCAATTTCGCGGATATGTAACAGGAAACTCATTAAAAATTCATGGTTATGAATCGTGAAAATTGATTTGTATATTTTCACAGACGGAAAAATGACTATGATTTTCACGTTTACGAACATTAAATATCAGAAAGTATAAGATATGGAAAAGAATCTGTAATAGGTATAAAAATGATAACAAACGAATTAGAGGTTCATAGTCTTGTCCTGTAACGATGGGGTGTGTCGTGGATGAGGAACTGCTGTTGCTGAAAGCAGGGGACGAATACAACAGCGTCGTTTTCACAGAAGAAGGAAGCGCGCGGGTTCCTCATAGCCACTTTGCTCTCTCTTTATTTTAATGTCACCTAAATACACCAAATTTGATTGTTCGGATTATGAAATATTGTACATATGTGAAAAGTGTGGAACCAATAACATGGCAAATGTGTTGATCACACGATGAAAGCTCTGCAGATCCAAGAAGATGAGCATTCAGATGTTGTTCTGTAAAATTAAGAGTTGAATGATGAATGCTGTAAGAAAATCTGAATGGTCAAGTCACTGGTCAGCCCACATCTGAATGCTGATTGCAGAATGATTTACTTTTATTTGGTATATCACTTTTAACACATCTGAATGCCAATTGCTGAATGATTTACATATTGTTCATAAATTAAATTTTTTCATCAGTTTTAAATATATATGAAAATATAATTAAAATTTATAATAATGTTCAAAAAAAATATTTATTAATGCGAAGCATGAGTGAAATAAAAAAACATACAAAATAAAATAAAGGGATAAAACCCAAAAGGGGCCCTGAACTACCACCGATTATCCAATTGCGGTCAGAACTACCATGATTTCCAAAAAGGGTGCGATGAAAAAAAATTGGACTGATTTTCTAAAATAAAATTTACCATTACATTCCTAACCTAATATTACTATTAGACTTAAATTTGTGTGCGAAAATTACATCGTTTGGTTATCAAAAAAAATTATATTGTTTTGCGCACTTAAAGAAAACGACGTCTTTGGATAACCAAATGATGTAATTTTCGCACACAAATCTAAGTCTTATAATAATATTAGGTTTAGAATGTAATGACACATTTTATTTTCGAAAATCAATCTAATTTTTTTTTCATCGCACCCTTTTTGAAAATCATGGTAGTTCTGACCGCAATTGGGTAAGCAGTGGTAGTTCAGAGCCCCTTTTAGGTTTTTCCCCTAAAATAAAAGCTTGTATCAGTATAAATTGTTAAACAATGTATTTGCAATCTCGTGTGTTCCATTAAGGATCTCATAAAATTTTTGGATTTTTTGTATTTTTTGTTAGACAATTGAGGGTCAAAATACACATAATTTTGCGAAAATATGGCAATAGATGTTTGCCTGCCACAGAGATGGACGTGGACATTCAAATTTCTGCAGCTGGAGACAGTCTCTACAGAGATCCAAACTCATCACTCGAACACACGGAACATCGAACCGTTCTGGTATACATAATAAACTCAAGTGTCACGTTTTCCCTTTCTACAGCCAAATTCAAATATTGTCCTTGGTGGAATGATACAATACAAGATGGACCTCCGCTCTCAACTTGTACTGCTGAACACTGACATTGCCCATGTTAACCTCCTGTCACAAAATTGGTTGTGACAGTGGTCTAATTACCTGATTCTGCTTTCCCATTCAAGGAGAAAGAGTTTTCTTGGAAATCTTACCGATGTTGTGCTGCTGAGATAGGGTTTTGAAAAAATCTCAACTTGTAAGGATTATGATTGTCAGACGGTAGGGTTGAAAGCTGCTCCAGACGGTGGAGGTTGCAGCAGGCGATGATTATTGTTGGTTGAATCTGAATTGCTCTTGCCTCGATTTGCTTCTGGAGCAGGAGGCTCCTCGGCTCTGAACGTAGGTTGAATCGAATCACTTTCTCCAAGGGGTTTCCTAATTTGATTATTTTTATTTTTATTTTTTTCTTGTTGGGTGTCTCTGACCGAATAAAAGATAAATTAATGAGATATGATTTAGACTTTATGAAAAAATATTGTGTATAAAAAAATAAAAGTTTGATTCACTGAAGGCTTAATACATTAAGAGACCACCTCAAAATAAAACTCAAATAAATACAACAAAATAAGATCACAATTGAATTGTGGTAGCCATAAAATTGAATTGTGGGGGCCATAAAAGGTCCATTGAAATTATTTATGTGAAGAAATAAACACACTGCTAATGCTTTCTGCAACCTTAGCGGCCATTACTTTATCCTCACTTAGATCAGATTTTCGATAGTGGGGTTTGAGTCTGATTATGTCCGCCTCACACTTCTTTGTCACGTAGCAGCTCTCTCATGTATAAGTCTCCGGTGAGCAACATGGGGACGACTCCATTATTCAATACTTTTTCTTTGTATCATTTTCAGATCACATTTTCATTTTGGTATGATTCTTGCACAGAAAATAGCTTTGTATATTGATTTATGATTTTGACATGCCAGCACACTACAGCTTCAGTCCCTCCACATGCATATTGCGGACTTTTCAACTAATGCTCTACTGTCAACTAACCTCTCAGGACCTTTACTTTAGTTAACTGCTCTGGACCAAACATGTTTACTCACTCTAATCACTAGGGGAGAGCATTGTTCGGTAAAAACCGATTCACCGAACCGATATAGCTTAACCGAATTAATTCGGTTCAATTAATTCGGTAAATCAGTTAATTCGGTCAAAAACCAAAAAAATTTTGATTAATTCGGATCAGTTAATGGAAGAAATTTTTTTGAAATCGGTTAACTCGGTTAACCGAATTAATTAAAAAATAAAATTATTAAATAAAAACTATTTCCGAACTTAAATTAATAAACAAGCTGAATTCAATCAATATTTCCGAACTCGTTTAGTAAACGAGCCGACTCGAACCAAGCACTGCCCGGCTCAAATGAATTCGTGAACATACCTCATAATACTCAAACTATATTCGTTTATAAATAAATCTTTACTCTTATGGTCTCTCAGAGTAGGCAATGTGGGACGGATCCGCTTGATATCTCGAGAGGAACCGTGT
>NQLW01000048.1:1540122-1568531 GCA_002312845.1 Kalanchoe fedtschenkoi
TCCTCTTCTCTTCATTTTGGGCTCCTCTTTTGTGTTCAATTTTGGACCTATCTTTAGCCCAAGGACTTGGGCATTGATGCTCAATACATCATTGGGCAGCTTACGTCTTCTGAAGGAGCTTAGCATTGCGGGGCTCAAGTTCTTAGAATTCTTGGATGAGGGATTTTATGGAAATGATGGTTGTGATGTTGTTTTCCCAGCCTTAGAGAAATTTGAAATACGTGGTATGGACGCGATGAAAATTTGGTCTTATCCGGGACGTAATAGACGAGGATTCCCCTCTCTTAAGGAACTCAAAATTCAGAATTGTCCGGAGTTGATGACATTTCCAATTTGTTTTCCTTCTCTAACAAGCTTAGAGATAAAAGAATGTGATAAACTTTTGGGACCAGAGATGTGTGGGGGTCCATCACTAGGCAACTTGCCAGCTCTCAAGAATCTCACTATGAAAGGAGTACACTGCCTTGAATCATTAAACGACGGGTTTTATGGCGATGATTCTTCTAATGCATCCTTCTTCCCAGCATTGGTGAAATTGGAAATCAGTGAGATGAGAGGGTTGAAAATTTGGTGTTTTCCCAGAAGTGATAGACACTGGGGATTTGCCTTTCTGAAAGAGCTTCGAATCAACAAATGTCGCCAGCTGACAAAAATCCCATTCTGTTTTCCATATCTGACCAAGCTTCATATTTGGGAATGTGATAGTCTAATTGAAGTTGAGATGTTTGAGGGCGGAGAAGAATCATCCTCAACATCATACGGACATTCTCTGCTGTCTATCGACATTAGAATGTGTCCAAAGTTGGAAGAAATACCGAAGAGCTTTGTCAACTTGATAGATGTATACTGTTATCTTTGTAACAAGTTGGCATCTTTTCCAAGATTGCAAAATGTTCACAATTTATCGTTGAACTACGTGAGTGTGTTACTGTCACTCGATGCTGCAATACAAGACAACACATGCCTGGAGAATTTGGAGATATGTAGTGACGTTAGTAATGCAGCTGTGGAACTGTTGATTCTGGACTTGAGTGGTCTCACCTCTCTCAAGTGTCTCCATCTCTTGATCCTGGATGATGACTTTGAAAGAATTGGGTGGGAGAATGATGATAAAGTGGCAAAAAGGACACCACCTAATCTCTCATATTTGCAGATTTCTGGTTGTTATCTTCAGATGAGCATTAAGATTCTGACCCATTTTGCCAACCTCAGTTCTCCTATCACGAATTTGGAATTTTTTGACTGTCGTGCTCTGGAGTTTTTACCTGATTTGGAGCTGCCGTCCACCCTCCAGTCTCTTAAAATTACATCTTGTGATACTCTCACAACTCTTTCGGACCGATTCCTTACTGGCTGTAGCAACAATCTCCGGGAGTTGACCATTGAGTGTTGCCGTAATCTAGTGTGTCTACCGGGGAGCCTCTCAACTCTCCAGTCTATTCAGAAATTACTTCTCAGTGACTGCAAAGCATTGGAGTCCCTGCCAGATGGATTTCACAAAGCCACTACTCTTCAAATCTTAACTCTATTGTCATGCCCAAATCTTATCGCCCCTGAAGGGCGTGGCTTCCCCATCTCTCTTACACATCTCACTATCCGGGATTGTGGTAAGATGAAGGCAGTCTCTAATTTGAGGCTGAGAAAACTGACCTCTCTTACACACTTGAAACTTAAAGGATTTCTAGAAACCTCTAGACTTGAAGCTGGTTGTCTTCCTGAATCTATCGAGGAACTTACAATTACAAACTTCCCTTATCTTGAATCTTTATCCGGAGTGCTGCCAACTCTCAAGAACCTGAAATGGCTTGAGGTAGACGGGTGTCCACTTGTAAACCATAAGCTCATACATACCTCAACATTTCAAATCACGAGTGGCTTCCCAATACATAGAACATGTCCGGCCACAACCAGAATACAGTTTCCAGTAAGCAAGCTATATTGATATAGCGACA
This sequence comes from Kalanchoe fedtschenkoi, assembly GCA_002312845.1. NCBI lineage: Eukaryota > Viridiplantae > Streptophyta > Magnoliopsida > Saxifragales > Crassulaceae > Kalanchoe > Kalanchoe fedtschenkoi. Next base: position 1,542,075 of record NQLW01000048.1, read on the forward strand.
GGTAAAACTTCAACTCACGACTGGCCTCTCCTCCGATATGTTCAACGGTTTGTCTACGGCACTGATGAAAACAAGTGGATGCTGACAATGAAAACTGCATATGTGGACTGAAGTCCCATCCTTTGGCAGCCTACATCTTCCCAAGGAGCTTAGCATTAAGTGGCAAGAGTGCTTAGAAATCTTGGATGAGGGATTTTACGGAAATGATGATTGTGATGTTGTTTTCCCAGCCTTAGCATTAAAAAACCACCGCAGTCAACGCGCCAGTAATTCTAGCACATACCCAGATTGGAAGAACAGCTAACAACAGGTAACACTTCAACTCCAGACTTGTTTGTTTCACCTTCATTTAATTACGAGTTTGCATCTGAAGCATTATCACTTGTTAAACAAATTTGATTTCGCCATCACCAGTCTCCCACATTATGTTCAGCCGCAGGTGACTTCTGGCTGCAGTGCTTAACAATTCCTGACGGACAGCATGAGACGAACTGGTGAGGAACATTACTTTTGATGCGCTGCTGCTCACTTTTCACACCATAATCATCATCTACACGACACACAAACTATTAAGTCTGAGTACTGATTGATGAAGAAACACGTACCTACAACTTCTTTGTTTCTCCTCAACATCTGACATGCAAAAGAATACATTTTTAGGGAGTTTGATTCCCCTGCTAGTTACGGAAATTTTTTCAGCAAACTTGTGGCATCATTTATCAATTGTCTTCCTGAATCTATTGAGAATCTTGCAGTGGTAGTCATCTTAAATCATTATCTGGAGTGCCACCGACTCTCAAGCATGAGTGGGTAGACACTTCTGGAATTCGCTGATTTGTATACGCAGTATCAGAGTGCTGCTGCAAAAGGGTTTGTCAACCTGAATTGATTATTTGGAGCATCTCAATAACAAATCATTCGTAACATCAGGTAGTGTATTCTGCTTATGAGATTATGCACATCCTTATTTCACCTGTGTGTCAGCTGCTGATTTATGAGATGTCTGAAGGATTCTGCTATTCCACCACCCTGCGCTCAGTTGAATCGTGTGGGAACATTTTGAACCAATACAGAGCCTGCCCGCGCCAGCCTTTTACTCTTAAAAGGTCCTTTTCTTTTTATTCGGTGATTGTGATTTTGTTAGCATGAAAGGAGCAAATCATAGCTGGTGATTAGTTAGTGTGGCAGGTCTATCGAATCTTTTTGTTAGACTGAATGGGGGAAATGTGTTGATATTCCAGATTTAGGGAAATTATGCTGAATGGAAGTATTAACCCTGTTTTGTTATTTTCAATTTGTTTAGGATTGGAGAACTGGAGAAGGGGGTTTCAGACCTGAGAAATCTCGAGGAATCTTACTCTGGCCAGTTACATACACGAAGAGATGTGTAAATAGAGAACGTGAATCAGTAGTCAACAATGTAAAGAGAAAGGAGGGGGCTTTTGTAGTGTAACAGGCCTGGAGCAGGCTCCAGTAGAACAAGGTGGTCTAGAGTTATTTTACAACTTCAACTTCAAATGTTATTTTTAGAGTAAATTTATAGACATATGAGGTTGATGGCACGTTTAAGCTCTCTGTTAATGCTAACCCCCCCTCAGAAAATTGTGTGTCAAAAAAATGGAAACTGGCGAAGATTCAGGCACCAGTATCATATGAAAGGATGCATTGTATAGATAGAGGCTATGCTAAGTGATAGATGCTGAGGGGAAAACTTGTTACAGTCGATAAGTGGGATCAGAAAGAAAGATTTGTTCAATGAACATCTTGAAGACGGTCCCAGAAATGAATAAAAGCATACAATGAAATTACTGATCTTGTCGAAAATAGTGACTCTATTAAAGATACATTAAAGTATACTTGAAACCACCATCCAATGATTTCAAGTAGTTTAGTGATCCCTCAACACTTGTTTAGATGAAGTTGCTCTGGCTGCCGGCGCCCGGCGGAGCTGCAACTGTCATTGTGTGTCTGTAGTTGGATTGAAGAAGGGGAAGGCTGTAACAACAGCATTTCCTCCAAGCGTGATTGTTGCTGAGTTGAGGAAAGAAAAAGGCTGCAATGTCGGCCCAACAGAAAGCCCAGTCCCGTCTCCCTCAACAAACCAGTTCGACTCGAATCGCGGCTTCGGAAATGTCTGAGAAACATGCTGAATGAGTCTGTTGGGATCTGGAAACTGGGATGTTACATGCTAGCTGGAGTCGGAAGTGCCCTAACAGACTAATCTTCTGAAGATCATTGCTTTACAAATGGAAGCCATGGATGCTGGCTTTTAGCTTATGATCCGCTAAGTAAGGCAGTTTTTAGTTACATAGTTGCTTTCAAAAGAAGATGAGGACCCAAAACATGGAACACATTAATATATGTGCACTTCTCCCATGGAGGAAGAGATGACCCATCAGCAGTTTTCTTGTGAAATGTGGGGAAATCCCATCGAGAGCCTCATGTTTAGCCTGTGGATACCATCTGCTTTTAAACTCACTTCTGGAAATTCTTAAATTCCTCTGTTTTCATATAGTGTATTAAACTGCAAAAACATGTATGAGTACGGACATCAGGGTCAAAATTCTATACTCACCGAAATAGCGGATGGATCTAGCAAGGACAGAAAAGTCGTCACTCAATTTCTTAACTGATTCCATTACAACTATAGATATTAGATCTGATTGGACCGACCGGTTCGACCGACTGAGTCAGATACCGGATCAGGTACCGGTCCGATTTATAATTATTATTTGCATCATGGATAAAACCGGATGAATCAGCCGGTATATTACAAAACAATGGAACCAAACCAATCCGGTTGAACCGGTTTATTATAATTGAAGGTTTAATTACATCTCATCTATACTGAAAAATTTATTTTACATTAGATGTGGGAGGTGAGATTCGAACATTGACAAGTGTGACGCTCACTCAAACTAGTGGGATACATGCTATTGATAATTGACAGATGACATATAAATGGATTGACGGTCAAACTGATTTGAACCGTCTGTTCCATCGAAACACCGAGACTTGGAATTTTGATCCCGATCCGGTTCTGATAACTATAATTACAACTCGTTAGAGTTTTAATACTTTTTATTTACCATTAAGTCCTTAATGACAACAACACAAAAGGACCTTGTGTATATTTCAAACCAGACCGTGCTGCAGTTAGATGTTGCAAATTTAATATTTGAATTTATAATGAAGGTATAATCAAAATGAGCATTTGATTTCAGTCTTTCTTAATTTGAAATGGAAAATTGATAGATTAATTTCACTAAATTTCCCTCTCAGTATTCCATCTAATTTGCTTTCCAATAAACTTTCATCCAAACCAAACATAAAATTCCTCTACCATTCTATTGGGGCAGGTTACCAAGATGCGAATGACCCTTCATTTTATTTGTTTGGCTTCAGTTTAGTGTAGAGTTTTCAGAGCACATGATTGCCGCACAACACCAGTTCGTCGCTAGACAGTTATGAATGAGATATATCTCACTGTCACTGACAACCGGGCGTGAGTAAACAATGAGAAGAAGCTGGTGGAATTGAAATGTTCCAGTTGCTGTCGCTGGCAGTCTGCCATGATGACTGCTAGCTAAACAATGAGAAGATGCTCTGGTAGAACTTAGCTGTAGCTGCCAGTTGGGCCATGATTAACCAGATGTTGTTGGCAGAACTGAAATGTTCAAATGTCAACACTAATGGAATGGAATCTCAACGTGCTGGTTGGTGCTCCGTCAGTCACTCTCATCTCCTTTTCTTATTTGTACCTTCAACATTTCCCACTTGCATTATTATTGACTAAACAACTGGCACGACATAGCCCGAGTGGACAGGAAGTTTCATGGCAGCTAAACATAAAGAACAAGAGCAAACTTTGTGTGGCTTCATTTCTACTACTCGATACACACACTACTCCTGCATTCAGTCTTAGCCTCTGTTTCAAGCTTTATCAACAAATCATGGCTGGACCGGAAGTGGCTTTTACATCAGCAGCAATCAAGGTTCTGTTCACCCAAGGCGCCTATGATTTCTTCTTCAAATGGAAGCTTGATGAGATGTTACTTGACAGGTTGAAAGCACTGGTCAATAGCACAAAATCACTATTGACAGTTGCCGAGATGCGGCGGCAGATCCAAGAAAACAGTATTGGCGACGAGTGGTTTAAAAAAGCAAGGTTTGCAATATGTGACGCTGAGGACGTGTTGGACAAGATTTTCACAGACGTCCAAAAAGAAGAATACAGACTGGGTGATTCTCCTGGAACTGTTAATATTGTTAAGGACAAGTTCAGGTATAAGGGGAAGGATATTGTCTGCTCAGTACATCCATGCAAGAAAACCAGGGAGGCCGAAATGAGAAAACTCATTGAAAGGCTAGAATCCATAGCTAGTGAGGTGAGCCATCTCGGTTTGGACACCACTGCCGAGCTTGCAGCCATTAGAGAGGCAAGGGGGAGGCCTACAAGTTCTGTGAATGACACAATTGAAATTTTTGGTCGATCGGAAGATAAGAAGAATATAATGAAGCTGTTGGAGTCAAGGGATGGAGCGGACGATGCTCTTCGAGTTATTCCTATTGTGGGCTTGGGTGGTGTGGGAAAAACAACACTTGCCAACATGGTTTTTAAAGAATGCAGAAGTTCGACACCCCCTATGTTTGATGTAAGTGCTTGGGCTTGTTTGTCAGATGAGTTTAAAGTCGGAGATGTTATCAAATCAATTTTAGAATTCATTACCAAGCGCAGACCAAAACTTGATGGGTTGGATTCTCTTCAGCAGGAGCTGAAGAAAGAATTACAAGGTAAGAAGTTTCTACTCATTTTAGATGACATGTGGAGTGAAGATCCCAGAAAGTGGGATGACTTGAGAACACCTTTCTTAGTTGGAAAATCCGGAAGCAGGATTATAGTTACTACTGGGAGTAAAGATGTTGCAAAGTTAGTTACTAGTGTTCCAAATGTCTTTTATCTTTTAAATGTGATGTCCGAGGAAGAAAGTTGGTCATTATTCAAGTCTGTGGCATTTCCAGAAGGGGGAGAGGGAGAATCAACAGAATTAAAAAAAATTGGTCAAGGAATTGTTGAAAAATGCAAGGGCTTGCCCTTGTCTGTACCACTATTGTAGTGCATCGGTACGGTGTTGGATCCAATTTTTTCAAAGTGGGTCTAGTTCACTCTAAGGTTACGAATAAATATTCACTAGTAAGATGACAAATTAATATTTTTAGTGAACAAGATGGTGAATTTTATATTTACCGTGGTGAACAGACACTTCATCAATTCATAAATTACATAAAACTCATCAATCAACATAATATAAACTAAGAACCGTGTCATTTATCCACACTTGAAGTTCAATAATGTACCAATTGAGTGATATGTTGTCAAACTTCAAACTCTTGCGTGTACTTTCTCTGAAAGGCTATTCCATTTCTGTGTTGCCCGACTCAGTGGGAGATATGAAACTCTTACGGTACATGAATATATCACTGACGGATATTGAATGTCTGCCCTTAAGGATTTGTCGCTTATACAACTTGCAGTTCTTGATTTTAAGGAGTTGTTCAAGACTTAAACGGCTCCCTGCAAACATAATTGATCTAGTCAACTTACGATATCTAGATGTCCATGACACCCCCCTAAAAGAAATGCCAGATGGAATCGGAACAATGAAGAAACTTCAAGTGCTATCTAACCTGGTTGTGGGAAAAGATACATCAAAGCAAATGAAGGAGCTTAAAGACCTCACCAATTTGCATGGAGAATTACAAATATCAGGACTGAATAATATTACTGACAAGGAACATGTAGTTGCTGCACAATTTGGGAGAAAGGAGTATCTTGAAGAATTAGTTCTGAATTGGGAACAGATTGAAGGAAGAGACACAACCTTGGATGAGAGCGTTCTTGACGCCATTCAAGCACATGAGAACTTGAAGAAACTAACAGTAAGAGGGTACGCCGGTAAGAGGTTATCAACTTGGATAGTCGGTATGACTCCTTCCTCCAATATTAAGCTGCGGTCATTGTGCATTGTTGATTGTTACAATTTAGAAACTCTACCGCCGCTAGGTAACTTGCCAGCTCTCATAAAGCTTACTATTACTGGCTCACAATGCATACAATCCTTGGGTGAGGAATTTTATGGGGACAGCAGTATGCCTTTCCCAACCTTAGAGAGATTTCAAATATGTGGTATGGGTGCGTTGAAAACCTGGTGTCCTCCGGGACGTAACAGACGAGGATTCCCCTCTCTAAAGGAATTCGGTATTTATAATTGTTCGGAGTTGATGACATTTCCAATTTGTTTCCCTTATCTGACTAGCTTACAGATTGTTGGATGCAATAAACTTTTGGGACCGGAGATGTGTGAGGGTCTATCACTAGGCAACTTGCCAGCTCTCAAGAATCTCACCATGAGAGGAGTACACCGCCTTGAATCATTTAGAGAATCTTACGGCGATGATTGTTCTAATGCTTCCTTCTTCCCAGCATTGGAGAGATTTGAAATCAATGAGATGAGAGGGTTGAAAACTTGGTGTTTTCCCGGAGGTCGGGGATTTGCATCTCTCAAAGAGATTCAAATACAAAAATGTCGTGAGTTGATAAAAATCCCATTCTATTTCCCTTGTGTGACTAAACTAGTTATTCGGAATTGTGATAATCTAATTGAGATTGAGATGTTTGGAGGGGAAGAAGGATCAATCTTGACAACATACGGACATTCTCTGCTCTATATTTCGGTCATTGACTGTCCAAAGTTGGAAGAAATACCAAAGAGCTTTGTCAACTTGGTGGATGTTGATTGTTCTGGATGTAACAAGTTGGCGTCTGTGCCGAGATTGCAACATGTTCGCAAGCTAAAGCTGCCTGTTGCTAATGAGTCGATGTCACTCGGAGCAGTGATACAAGACAGCACATATATGGAGGAGTTGAGAATAGAGAGTGTCTGTAGTAATGTGGCTGTGGAATTGTTGAGTCTGGATCCGAATCGTCTCATCTCTCTCAAGCGTCTTTATCTCGTGTTCATGGAGGATGATGACTATGAAAGAGTTTTCTGGGAGAATGATGATAAAGTGGCAAAAAGGGCACCACCAAATCTCTCACATTTGCAGATTACTGGTTGGAGTCTTCAGATGAGCGCTAAGATTTTGACCCATTTCTCCAATCTCAGTGGCGCAATAACCCAATTGGATTTGTTTGAATGTCGTGCTCTGGAGTCATTCCCTCCTGATGTGGAGTTGCCGTCCACCCTCAAATCTCTTCATATTGCATTTTGTCATGCTCTCACAACTATTTCAGACCGATTCTTTAGTGGATGTAGCAACTGTCTCCGGGTGCTGACCATTAGTTACTGTAGGAATCTGGTGTGTCTGCCGCAGAGCCTCCCGACTTTCCAGTCTATTCAGAATCTAGTTATAAGAGACTGCAAGGCATTGGAGTCCCTACCAGACGGATTTCATAGAGCCACCTCTCTTCAGACCTTAACTCTATGGGAATGCCCGAAACTTGTCGTCCGTAAAGAGTGTGGCTTCCCCACTACTCTTAAATGTCTCACTATCAGGAATTGTGATGAGATGAAGGCAGTCTCTGATTTGAAGCTGACAAAACTCACCTCTCTTACAAACTTGATACTTGTAGGATTTTCAGAAACCTCACTGGATGGTTGTCTTCCTGAATCTATTAAGAAACTTAAAATTTGGGACTTCCCTCATCTTGAATCCTTATCTGGAGTGCTGCCAACTCTCAAGAACCTGAGATGGCTCGAGGTAGATGAATGTCCACTTGTAAACCAGAAGGCTCTGTCAAAGATGGGGAAGCTGATACCTCAAAAATTCAGATCATGGGTTTGCAATACATAGAGCATGGCCAACCAAAATCTGATTTCAATTCCCAAGAATCAAGCAATTTCAATTGAACGGCGGCAGGTAAAATTTGAACTCATACTTGCTTGCTTCTTCTTCATATGTTGACCGAGTTTGTATCTGAAGCACTATCACTTGTAAAGCAAATTGATTTTTCCATCATCAATCTCCCCCTTATGTTCAACTGATTGTTTACCGCGGCAGATGCTGGCAGTGAACTACACGTTAATAGTAATGCAGCAGGTGACTTCTGGCTGCAGTGCTGAACACCCTGTGATTATTTGAAGCATTCGAAGAAAAACCATTCATGTCCACCAGGTGCTGTATTTTCTGCTAATGAGATTAAGCACATTTTTTTTTCCCTATGTCTCTGGCTGCATATTTTTTATCTGTCTGAAAGATGCTGCTGTTCAGCCACTCGGCGTTTTATTGAATCGTGAAATTTAAGCTTGTTCTGCGTGAGCCTGTGCCAGCCTATCACTCTTTGAAAGTATTTTTCTTTTGTTCGTTCTATTGCTAATAAATGTCGGCTGTGATGGTGATGATTCTATTAGCATGAAAGGAACAAGTCATACTTTGGTGAGTACTTAGTCTGGCAAGTCGCTCTGTGCTTTTTGTTAGATCACATAAACTGAATGGGAGGAATGCGTTGATTTTTGAGATTTATGGCAATTTTGCTGAATGGAGGTATTAAATATTTTATTGCTCTCAATTTGCTTAGGATTGGAGAACGAACTGGGTTGAAATTCTCTAGGAATCTCACTTTGTCGAAGTTACATATGCCATATTTTTACAGACATTGAAGATGATGGGAAGGACTGACTTTGACTTTGGCAAGAGTACTTCTTTTGTTCTACTGAACGATTCAGCGGGATTCGAGAACCTATTAAGTTGATTGTTGGAATTATGCAAAGCTACGTCGTTTTTCTTTTGTTCCCACCATCGCCCTTGTTTGAGTTCAACCATCATTAGTGCTTACCGGTGCTGGTAATTACTATTAATGACGTCATTCGGTGACCAAACATTTAGAACCACTCTAGCTAGGCTTGTTCAACATGAGCCTGCGCCAGCCTATTACTCTTAGAAGCTCCTAATTTCCTTTTATTCTGTGTATTGCTTAACATTGGCGATCGTGATTTTGGTAGCATGAAAGAAGAATATCATACCATGTGATTAGTTAGTCTGGCAGGTCATTCGATTCTTGCTGTTACATTACATAGATTGAATGGGAGAAATGTGTTGATTTTGGATGAAAATTATGCCGAATGGAAGTATTAACCATTTTATTTTATTTTTCAAATCGCTTTGGATAGTAGAACTGGAGAAATGGGAGAAGTGTGTTATTTTTCAAGGGGTTTCAGACCGGAAAATTTTTGAGGAAATACTAAATAAGTAAAGTACATATAAGGTTGCTAATACAATTATTTTGAATAAAAGTAAAAAAAACGTTTTATTGTTATCAATTTGGTTAGGGTAGGAGATCTGGAGAAGTAGGTTCAAACGTGACAAATCTTGAGAAATCTTACTTTGTATGAAGAGGTCTTCCCGTTTGTATGATGACTTTGCAATGTCAAAATAGAAGGAAAGTTCTCAAAAGTCAAAATTAACAAAGAAAAAAATATTGAGGCAGGTTGCCAAGTTGCAAATGACCCAAATTAGTGTTTTATTTGTTTTGCTTCATTAGTGTAGAGTTTCCAGAGCACATGACTGCGGCACAACACCCGGTCGTCGCTTGCTTGACAATTATTGTAAATGAAAGCTTTCCCTGTCACTGACAGCCGGGCGTAAGTAAACAAAGAGAAGAAGAAGAAGCTGGTAGAATTATTGTAATGTTCCCATTGCTGGACTGCACCATAATAATCGGTACTACTACTATACGAGGTCCGGGTTTAGAGGAAGCTTCTTGGTTGGAAGATCAACTTGATGTGCCTATAAACACGCTCTCAGCACGTGGAAGATGCTCTCGTAGAACCACTCTCTAGCCAGGCTTGTTCAACATGAGCCTGCGTCAGCCTATTACAGTTAGAAGAAGCTCCTAATTTCCTCTTATTCTGCTTAACAACATTGGTGATCGTGATTTTGTTTGCATGAAAGGAGAATATCATAGCAAGGTGATTAGTTAGTCTGTCTAAATTGAGGACAAACTCTAGAGGTCCATAATACAAGTAAATTTTTTTACTTATGGTAAAATGAGTGGGGGCGTGATTACTGACAATTCTCACTTTTGAAGTTTGAATTTTAATGATTAGGTGTGTGCGTTGTAGTTATATTAATATTTTTTTTTGAAAAAAAAAACACTAAATTTTGACTTACTGGATGGAAATAGCTCCATCAAATTTTTTTCACGTGAATTGTAATTCTTGGCTTCAGTAAGAATCTCAATATCTATTGTTGAGTTCATATTTTTTTGTGCAAATTAATGAATAAAATATCATCCTAATTGACTCAATGAACTCTAAATCCATCTCACTGTGAGGTGTTTTCAATATTTTTGTTCCCTACTATAAAGTTAAAGATAAAACAATGTGTTTCAAGAAGAGAAAATTATTGTTTCAGATAGCTGATTTCATTTTAACGAAACATGTTCTTTGCGGTTTCAAATTCAGAACAAAATTCCAAAATGAAATCTCATTTTCCATACTGATGAGAAGGTGCTCGTAGAACTGATTGTTCTGAATTTCAACCTTTTGTCATTGCAAGCTTTTGTGCTGGATTGTTCGGGAAACACACACTATGATAGTGTAGGTGTTGGGTCAGCTGGCCAACTTTCATTATTTGTACGACAGGGGAGGATAAGGAAGGAGTTTATGGATGTTAATTATTGCATGGATGGGAAGCTTCTCTCGGTTGCTACTTCAATCAAACATTAATTCTCGAACAAGAACAAAGATGATGTAATATGGGTTTGATTCCATTTCTACTGCTACTCAGTTCACACTACTCTTGTATTCAGTCTTCGCATACAATCAATACGTTCCGTAATTTGACTGTAATTTTCGATCTACAATTATATAACATAAATAAATTGTAATTTTATAATGAATTCTATTGAAAATTTATCATTATGACACCACAACAACAATCTAACCAATAGCCAATTATATTGCTAATCTCTTTATATATTTCATAAATAAAAGGAAGATATATGAACACATAAAAGATAGAACGAGACTACACAAAAATCGCCTAAACCTACCTACGACTCCTTTAACCCTTGGATAATGAGCATGAAGGACCATGAAGGATTTTTGGATCATATTGGATTTCTCTTAATGTGATATGGGAATCAGAGGGGAATTCAGGAAGGGACTCTTATACATTAGCCGATGACTGGACTAGGCAAAACTCAGAGATGGATCTCAGAGATAAGCTGATATACCAATTGAGTAATGTGTGACTATTTATAGAGATCCTCTCATGAGTCAATTGTTAATGTGTGGCAAGTGATACTCTCATATTTTTCCCAAGACACGAACCATTAGAGAGACCCCGGATGTTGAGAAGGCTGGCCCTGATCCATGAAGATCTGGGCACTGCACGGTCTTAAGTATTCCAAAGGGCTTGAAAGAGTAAGAGATGTGGATCATTACTCTAAGACCGTGACAATTGGTATCAGGGCACGATTTCGATCGTTGGATCAGTCGAGCTCGCGAGCCTGGATTTTATTATTGGATTACTTTGGGCATTTTAGTCACATATATGAAATACCAAAAGCTACATTTATGGTAGCTCAAGTATGAGTTAAGGAATCCATTGATAAGGAAACTCATCGAGGTTTATGTGCAATTTTGAACTTGATCTTTAAGACCTTGAGATACAAAGGAGTTTTGAGCTACTATAGAAACTCGGGTGTGACCGAGAAGGCGGTGATTACCTCTTTGGTTGTCGATCGCAGAGGTCTTTTGAATTTATTTTTGAGTTTAATGTACCTTTGAACGAGAGACGAATACATCACTTCATCTTGGGAATTTTTTTTGGAGATATAAGTCATTGAACCAGAAAGTGGTGAAACTTTCATGACTTGGATCGTTGAGTTGCGATTTGAAATTTTGATTCAAATGAGTCATGTGAACCTATATATATGTTGTTTTAAAATTTTGAGAGGTCGGTTGTAGTCAAATAAATTCGGTAAGACCATATCCAATGGAGTAAAAATTTTACTAGACGCTAATAACAGAATTAATGTTTATTTGATCCTAGTCGAATTGGTGGAACGATTCAAAAATTAATAGCTAATAAAGAAACAAAAGCTAATGCAGAAGAGATGGAATCAAACAAAATGGAAGGCATCCGATTCTTTGTACTTCACCCATGCTTCTTGCAAAACTCATCATATTATTCGATTGCAGATAACTTATTCAAATCATGCAGTTTCAATAATACGACAAATCACTTAATGATTTACTATGAGTTCGACTTCTGAGTGTTCTATGCAGCAACTTTTGACCACAATTGATTCGTATTATGGTGTCTTTCGATTCTTATCTTCGTAGCTCACAAAAATTATTTAAAGAGTTATTTACTAATATTTTATAAGAAAAACTCTCAAAAAGGTTTTGAACTATCACCATCTACCTAATTGCAGTACGAATTATCACATTTTACAAATAAAGTGCACAGACCATCAATTTAGATGTTCAGTCTGACTCAGTTAACGGAGTGCTACAGCCATTAATGCCTCCACCCAAAATCGTTAAAAAAATTAAGATCACTACGGGTGTTAGGGTCGATGCTGATTATGTCGTCGCGGGCGGCTCCCAGATCTGCTGATGCCACTACAAATGGCCGGGCCGATGCAATTTGGACTCGGATCGGCTGAGGCTCCCAATCAATTTCACGATTGAACGCGGATGCCTTAGATGTAGAACGATGATGGATCTTACCTGTTCCAGCAAGGATGGTTCGGCCGATTTGCAACGCATCATTATACGTGGTCGACGTATCCCCTTGCTGTGGCTAGATCCAGACGTCGTGAGGCGGCATCATCACGGAGGAGTCCATTAGGAGCTCTAATCTCTAGAAATTGGAGCTGGCAGCAATGAGGTTCTAGATTTCTCACGAAATCCTGGCTGAGTGGGCTGAAATTTTGGGATGCTTCTAGGCCTATGACTGAAGATGAATTGTTCAGGGGGCAAAGTTTCACTAGTCTCTAAGCTTAGGCCGATGTGCCATAGTTCACTTGTCTGGTTGTTTCACCATGATCTCATTTGTTTCTCTCGGTTGTCCAGGATATTGGAGTTGTTGACTGCAACTCAGATTAAAACTGGATGCTCAGCTGCAGCCTTACTGCTTTAAATTTGCTGGTGAAACAGACCGACAGAGGTGCTGTTTGTGGCTCTCGCAGAGCGCGGTGCATTGCTTATTATTTTGGTTGTTCATGGTTGTTTGTTGTTCGTGATTGCAACTCTGGATTTTACTGCCTAGTGCGTGACTGCAACTCTGAATTTTTGGTTGCTGGTGAATTTGTTTTGGTTGTTCATGATTGTTCTGTAGCGGAGAGGAGCAGTTCATGGTTGTTTATGCTAGTTTGATTTTTTTTAACGGAGTCGGATTGACTGTTAAAATTAACTATCTATACATCTTATTTGGAAAATGCATTAGTTCGGACCGCAATTAGGTAGAGGGTGTTAGTTTAGGCCCTTTTTGAGTTTTTTCTAATTTTATAAACATGTAACAAGATAAACAAATTAGGCGTCCCTGAGACATATTTGTCAGCTAATCATACACATATAGATTAACACATTGTTCGAGTATTAATGATACCACGTTACGCTTAGCCGGCTTAGGTACGTTGGATGTATGCATGAACTGACTCATAGGAAGTATGAGTGCCACTTTGAACATCTTCATAATAATAATGCTGAGACATTCAAATGACACATCTAGAAATAAAATTTCAGTCATAAAATCCATTTGATTTTACTCTTTTCTTAATTTGAAATGAAAAAATGAAAGATTAATTTCAGTAAACTTCCCTCTCAGCATTCCATCTAATTTGCTTTCCAATAAACTTTTATCGAAACCAAACATAAAATGAGCCCGTAGAAGATGCTCTGGTAGAATTTCGGTGTAACTGGCAGCCGGCCGTGACTAAACAATGAGCAGATGACCCTTGGTTTTGTTTGTTTTGCTTCATTAGTGTGAAGTTTTCAGAGCACATGACTGCCTCACAAGACTCGTTCTTCTTCGCTCGACAATTATAAATGGTATATTTCACTGTCACTGACAGCCGGCAGTGAGTAAACAATGAGAAGAAGCTGGAGGAATTGAAATGTTCCAGTTGCTGGCGACGCGACTGGTACGACACGGTCCAGGTTTAGAGGAAGCTTCTTGGCTGGCAAATCAAGGTGATGTACGTCGTCGCAGATGCTCTGGTAGAATTTCGCTGTAACTGGCAGCCAGCCGTGACTAAGCAATGAGCAGATGCTGCTTGAACTTAGCTGTCGCTGGCAGTTGGCCATGATTAATCAGATGTTAGCAGTAACTCCTTGAACTTTGTGTGCCTTAATTTCTACTACTCGATACACACTACTCAGTCTTAGAATCTGCGTTTATCATCGTTTCCAGCTTTATCAACAAATCATGACTGGACCTGAAGTGGCAGTTGCATCAGCAGCGAGCAGGGTTCTGTTCACCCAAGGCGCCTATGATTTCTTCTTCAAATGGAAGCTTGATGAGATGTTACTTGACAGGTTGAAAGCACTGGTCAATAGCAAAAAATCACTATTGACAGTTGCCGAGATGCGGCGGCTGATCCAAGAAAACAGTATTGGCGACGAGTGGTTTAAAAAAGCAAGGTTTGCAATATGTGGCGCTGAGGACGTGTTGGACAAGATCTTCACAGACGTCCAAAAGGAAGAATACAGAATGGGTGATTCTCCTGGAACTGGTTTAATTGTTAAGGAGAAGTTGAGGTATAAGGGGAAGGATATTGTCCGCTCAGTTCATCCATGCAAGAAAACCAGGGAGGCCGAAATGAGAAAACTCATTGAAAGGCTAGAATCCATAGCTAGTGAGGTGAGCCATCTCGGTTTGGACACCACTGCCGAGCTTGCAGCCATTAGAGAGGCAAGGGGGAGGCCTACAAGTTCTGTGAATGACACAATTAAAATTTTTGGTCGATCGGAAGATAAGAAGAATGTAATGAAGATGTTGGAGTCGAGGGATGGAGCGGACGATGCTCTTCGAGTTATTCCTATTGTGGGCTTGGGTGGTGTGGGAAAAAC
This sequence comes from Kalanchoe fedtschenkoi, assembly GCA_002312845.1. NCBI lineage: Eukaryota > Viridiplantae > Streptophyta > Magnoliopsida > Saxifragales > Crassulaceae > Kalanchoe > Kalanchoe fedtschenkoi. The sequence goes on from NQLW01000048.1 coordinate 1,557,158, forward strand.
AACACTTGCTAACATGGTTTTTAAAGAATGCGGAAGTTCGACACCCCCTATGTTTGATGTAAGTGCTTGGGCTTGTTTGTCAGATGAGTTTAAAATCGGAGATGTTATCAAATCAATTTTAGAATTCATTACCAAGCGCAGACCAAAATTTGATGGGTTGGATTCTCTTCAGCAGGAGCTGAAGAAACAATTACAAGGTAAGAAATTTCTACTCATTTTGGATAACATGTGGAGTAAAGACATCTCGAGTAAAGACAGAAGGAAGTGGGATGAACTGAGAACTCCTTTTTTAGTGGGAAAGTCCGGAAGCAGGATTATAGTTACAACTCGCAGTAAGGACGTTGCAGAAACTGTTACTAGTGTTCGAGGTGTTTTCTATCAGTTAAACGTTATGTTAGAGGATGAAAGTTGGTCATTATTTGAGTCTGTGGCGTTTCCTGGTGGGAGTGAGAGCGCACCACCGACAATAAAAAAGATTGGCAGAGGAATTGTTGACAAATGTAAGGGCTTGCCTTTGACAATTAAGATGATTGGAGGATTGCTTCTCAGATATGGCAGTGATGTAAAGAAATGGAAAAGTGTATTGGATAGTGAAGTCTGGAGTATAGATGTTGCAAAATGCAAAATTCTCCCTTCGCTATGGCTAAGCTACTATCACTTGCCAGAATATATCCAACAATGTTTTGCATACATCTCTTTATTTCCAAAAGATTATGAGTTTAAGATGCAGAAGATGGTGATGTTGTGGATGGCAGAAGGTTTCATTGAAAGGACTCCAACAATTGAACAAGAAGAAGACGTAGCGCGAGGATATTTCAATCACTTGCTTTTAAACTTTTTCATTCAAGAGAGTAGCACAAGCTCGTCACAGTTTGTCTTGCATGACCTCGTTCATGATCTGGCGGAGTATGTTTCGAGGGGATTATGTGTTAATTGGGCTGGTATAAATTTACAGTCACGTCGTTTGTCCTACATTCAAGGGAAAGATGAAATGTTGCTCCACAATTTAAAGGTAAAAAAACTAACGCGCCTCCGCACCTTCTTACCAAAGGTAAATGAGTATGGTGAAATTTACTTGGATGATAAGATTTTGAGTGATATGTTATCAAATTTCAAGTTGTTGCGGGTACTTTCTTTGCAAGGCTATCGCATATCTGTGCTGCCCGATTCAGTGGGAGACATGAAGCTCTTACGGTACATGAATATATCAGAGACGCATATTGAATGTTTGCCCCAAAAAATTTGTCGCTTATACAACTTGCAGTTCTTGATTTTAAGAGGTTGTTATAGACTTAAACGGCTCCCCAAAAACATAGTTGATCTGGTGAACTTACGTTATCTAAATGTTGATTGCACCTGCCTTGAAGAAATGCCAGATGGAATTGGAAGAATGAAAAGCCTTAAATGCTACCTAATTTAGTTCTGAGAAAAGGCAAATCAAAACACATGAAGGAGCTTAAAGATCTCACTAGTTTGCATGGGGAACTACAAATATCTGGCCTGGAAAACATTACTGATCCAGAACATGTAGTTGCTGCACAACTTGGAAAAAAGGAGTATCTTGAAGAGCTAGTTTTGGATTGGGGTTGGATTGAGGAAAGAGAGACAGACAACCTTGGATGAGAGAGTTTTTGATGCCATTCAAGCACATGAGAACTTGAAGAAACTAACAGTTTGCGGTACGGTGGTAAGAGGTTATCAACTTGGATAGTCGGTTTGACTCTTGCCTCCTATGTTATGCTGCGGTCGTTGTGTATTAAAAATTGTTTGAATTTAGAAACTCTACTGCAGCTAGGTAACTTGCCAGCTCCCAAGAGTCTTACTATTGGTGGCTCACATTGCATAAAATCCATGGGTGGGGAATTTTGTGGGGGCAGCAGTAATCCTTTCCCAGCCTTGGAGATGCTGAAAATGGAAGACATGGAAGGGTTGGAAACATGGTCTCTTATGGGAGGCAATGAAAGGGGATTCCCATCACTGAAGGAGCTTCGAATTACAAGGTGTCCGATGTTAACGAACATGCCGTTTTGTTTCCCTTCTTTGACAGTGTTAGAAATTGAAGAATGTGGTAATGTATTTGGATCGAATATGTGCAGTGGAGGTCCATCATTGGGCAGCCTACGTCTTCTGAAGGAGCTTAGCATTGTGGAGCTAGAGTGCTTAGAATTCTTGGATGACTGGATTTTATGGAAATGACGGTTGTGATGTTGTTTTCCCAGCCTTGGAGAAGTTCAAAATACGTGATATGTATGCATTGAAAACTTGGTCTCTTCTGGGACGTAACAGACGAGGATTCCCCTCTCTTAAAGAACTCGAAATTTATAATTGTCCTGAGTTGATGACATTTCCAATTTGTTTTCCTTCTCTAACAAGCTTACAGATAAAAGATTGCAATGAACTTTTGGGACTGGAGATGTGTGGGGGTCCATTACTAGGCAACTTGCCAGCTCCAGAGGATCTCACCATCGAAGGACTTGACTGCCTTGAATCATTTAACGAAGGATTTTATGGCGATGAGTCTTCTAATGCTTCCTTCTTCCCAGCCTTGGAGAAACTGGAAATCAATAAGATGCCACGTTTGAAAAATTGGTGTTTTCCCGGAGGTGATAGACGTGGGGGATTTGCCTCGCTCAAAGAGTTACAAATCAAAAAATGTAGTCAGTTGTCAAAAATCCCATTTTGTTTCCCCTGTCTGACTACGCTTGGTATTTCGAAATGTAATAATCTAATTGAAATCGAGATGTTTGGAGGGGAAGAAGGATCAGTCTCAACAACATACGGACATTCTCTGCTGTCTATCGAGATTACAAAGTGTCCAAAGTGGGAAGAAATACCAAAGAGCTTTGTCAACTTGATGGATGTTTATTGTGGTGGATGTAACAAGTTGGCTTCTTTGCCAAGAATGCAACATGTTCGCAAGTTATCGTTGAGCTACGTTAGTGAGTGGATATCACTCAAAGCAGCAATACAAGACAGCACATACCTCGAGGAATTGAGTATAGAGAGCGACTGTAGTAATTTGACCGTGGAATTGTTGAGTATGGAACTGAATCGGCTCACATCTCTTAAGCATCTCCATCTCATGATCCCCGGAGATGACTATGAAAGAATGGGATGGGAGAATGATGATCAAGTGTCAAAAAGGCCACCGCCTAATCTCTCGCATTTGCAGATTTCTTTTTGTTATTTTCAGACGAGCGCTAAGGTTCTGACTTATGTTTGCAACCTCAATGCTCCCATCACCAGTTTGGAATTTAAGTACTGTCAGGTTGGGGAGTCATTCCCTGATGTGGAGTTGCCGTCCACCCTCCAGTCTCTTAAGATTTCATGGTGTGATGCTCTCACAACTATTTCGGGCCAATTTCTCAGTGGCTGTGGCAACAGTCTCCAAGAGTTGACCATTGAATATTGTGATGATCTGGTGTGTCTGCCGCGGAGCCTCTCAACTCTCCAGTCTCTTCGGATCTTATCTCTAGAGAAATGTCCAAAACTTGAGGTTCTTAAAGAGTGTGGCTTCCCCTCTGCTCTTACACATCTCACCATCAGGAATTGTGATGAGATGAAGGCAGTCTCTAATTTGAGGCTGACAAAACTTTCCTCGTCTTGAAACCTTATATGGAGTGCTTCCAACGCTCAAGAACCTGAGATTGCTTGAGGTAGATGACTGTCCACTTGTAAATCAGAAGCCTCGGTCGAAGATGCACAAGCTGATACCTCAACAATTCAAATAGTGGACTATGGATATGTATACGGATACCACAGATACGGAATCGGAAACAGGATAAACTAATGTGCCAATGCTTCTTAATTTGAAATACATACAAAACAGATGGCCGGCCACAAACAGATTTCAACTCCCAAGAAGAAAGCAATGCTCTGATAGAACAACATAAGGTAAAACTTCTTCACCGAATCCATATGGGTTTGCTATTTCTTCTTCTTGACAAGTTTATATCTTGAGCATTATCACTTGTTAAACAATCCGTAACTAAAACTTCTTTGCTTCTCCTCCACACTGACATGAAAAAGAAGAATACATTCTAGGAGTGCTGCCGACTCTCAAGCACGAATCGACTCTTCTGAAATTCGCTGATTTGTATGCGAACAGTATAAGAGTGCTGCACCAAATAGGTTTTTCAGCCTGAAGTTTAAGGCCCTGGCGATTATATCGAGCATCTCAATGCAAATCATTCTATGAGTAAGTCGTGAGCATTGTTGGCCGGAGTTCTTTAATTTGAAAATGTTGTCTTACTTCCAAATCTGAAAATACACTATTAAACCTTGCAGGTACAAGTTATAGTCTGATTCTAAACTTTAAACTATCTGCAACAAGTGTCAATAATGCTGCAAATGCTGCGGATGTTGGCCGCGGAGAGCTGATGAACGCATCACAAAACTAACAGCAACTGGGTTTCTTTTCTTGTACGCTGAAATTACAATACTGATTTTTACACTTCCAGCAGATTATGGCTACGGTTGAGCAATCGGAAGCAGAATACCTGGCCAAGAACTTAAGGGAACGGCATCTATCACGAAGATCCAATCTTCAAAGCAGACTATCTGGCCATGAACTTAAAAGGGAATAACATTGATCATGAAGATCCAATCTTCAAATAGGTGGAAGATATTGCCACCTGCCGGACTTGAAACTGCAATACAATGTGAACATTGACAGCTCCAACTTGCCGCTATTGCACAGTGTGAATGGTTTTGTTAATTCAGATTATTCCATCAGCTTGTTTTATATATGAGAATGTTTTTTTTTTAATCAACACTTTATTAAGTAAAGAAAAGACCGAAATGCCTACAACAGACCTGGTTCAGGTCCTAAATAGACAGAGGAGAGACCCTTACAGACGAGGACGCAAAACTCCTAGGACCTATACTCGAACAAATGGTTATATTCCATTACCAAGATAACATACAAAACTACTACAGGAGACTATGCTCTGGATAATCGTCTTGCTCTATGAGGATGTTGAGTTTCTGACTCACAAAAAACGGATTTTATTTATTGGACCAAAGATATAATGGAAGAAACTCTTTCACTCACTCTCACTTTAGTGTGTCACTCTCAACTCAAGTGCACACAACCCTTACAATACCCACCTATTTATACTACTTCACCTCCCTAATGGATGGTGGAGATTAGTTTAATCCAACGGCTACAATTATGCTACTAGAACACTCCACTAAAATATCCAATGTCTACACTTCTGTACATAATTCTAGAAAGCTCCACACTCTTTTCTTATTTTTTCTTATCTTGGGCTCTTCTCTTTTTTTTTTAAATTAAAACTTTATTGCAAAGAGCACAAAACGCCTACACTGAGACAATAGCCAACGCGAGACCCACTGCCTTGAACATACCAGGCACGAACAGCCCGCGAAACTCAACTACACCCAGGCACACTCCCCTTGGGAGCTACAAAGAACTACCTACCTAGACTCCTACACCCGAGCCGACATTAGCAGGATGGACAACACCTTCCAACTCAGCTTGCCTTTTCTTAACCGGTAAACAGTGCAAACCCCACTTATCAAACCTAATCTTATCATCTTCAGAGGCCTCCAACCTCGGGGAGAAGTCTGCGGTTCTTGTAAGGAGCAGACTTTTGATAGTTGCTTTCAAGTAGAACTCATGAGGGACCCAACGATCGCCCTCCTCCTGAAACATCAAGGCGCAACGGCCTCTCCAAATCTCCCACAACCCAACAGCAAAACACACTACACGATAAACTCCCATTTGAGATTTGAGGGATGGAGTCGAGAACCACTCCCTCACCATTTGGTTGAGACTGCCCTGGGCCTTCAACCCTGTGGGATCTTCCAGAACTGACCACACTTGCTTCGCTAGAAGACTTTTCATAAATAAATGCTCAACATTTTTCTTATTTCCCACGGCACAGCACCTGCACTTCGAGGCTAACTTTATCCCCTTTCTTTTGATAAACGCGTCAGTAGGAACCACCCCATGTCTGAATTTCCACAGGAGCCAACTGACCTTTTTTGGGATGTATCTGACCCAAACTCTCTTCCAGATCTTACTGCCCCTTCGTGCCCCCCTAAGGATGTTTTTAAAATCCTTAGCAGAGACTACTCCAGTCTTAGATTTTAGCCAGACCAGCTTATCTTCTCTGTCGCTCAAGCAAATACCCAACAACTTCTCCTTGGCATGATTCGGGATAATATCCAAAAGCTGACTGCGAAGTAAAGGAGAATTCACCACTTCACACAGCTTGACCATCTTGAGCTCTTCTCTTGGGCACTTCATTTGGGCTCCTTTTGCACTTTATTTGGGTTACCTTAATAATAGTTTGGACTAGTATAACTTGGCCTAATTAGGCATTGATCTTTAACACTCCCCCTCAATGCCTAATTCTTTTCCCTTTGCGGTGGCCTCTTAATGTTAGCTCCAATATCAAACTTGTCTTATTTGACCTGATATTGTCTTCCCTCTTCAACCAGCCTCTCTTGAACTTTTGACAACATTGAATCACTTTGTCTTATCTTTGACATATTTTCTGATACTGTGAACCTTCTTAAACATCCTTTAGTCTTTCCCATTGCGCCTGACTTCATTGAAGTCTTCTTTATCTTCTCTTGTGATCCATAATGAACATATGATAGTTCCTTGGTCTGAGTAACCTCACTCAGCTCCCCCACCTTCTGAATTTTCTCTTCAGCATATTTCTCTTCTCTACTGGCATTGGTCCTCCAAACACCATCATACAAGATCTTCATTACATCATTGTCTTGACTCTTAATGAGACCTGCATCCCTCAACCAGCCTCGCACATCTGGTTGTGTAACTATCAACTCCATTCCTTCGTGTCCCTACACGAAGTCAATCAACATCTCCTCTTAAGAGTCATCTTGCTCTATCTCAAATTCAACTAACTCATCATCCTCGAGCTTTTCCTCATCCAACTCTCTTGCGATAGAGTTTGCAGCTATCTCACAATCACTGTCACTCTCCAAGTCTTCTATCAATAGATCATCATAGCTATGATCTGAAGGATCCCACTCCTCTTCTTCAGATACATCTCCGTAGTCCTTAACTTCAGCAAATGTTGCCTCAAAATCCCACTCATCTTCACTATCATCGTATCTCTGCTCCATCTTTGTAAAGTTTCCTTGTACCTTATTCTGATATCTGCAATCTCTAGCAAAGTGTCCCTTGCGACCACAATTGAAACATTCCCCTCTTTCACGTCGCTTATTTAGTACTTGATGATAATCTTCTTTATGTGAGTCTTCTTCTTCACTATCAGATTCATGTCGATGATGAGTGCTCTTACCTTCTTTACGCTCTCTTTTGTACTTGTCTTTGTCAAACTTCTAACTTGGTCTTCTAGCACTACAGAGTGTTTCTTATGCTTGTGTCTCCTCCTTACTCTTCGTCTTGATCGTGAGTTTTGCCATTTGTTGTGCCAAAGCTTCTTGATTTGCCAGAAGATTCTCTAGCTCTACTAATGATGGTTGTTTAGGCCATCCTTGAAGTGCCGCTATGAAGCTATTATATTCAGGTCTTAATCCATTTATGATAATTCTTCTTTTCCGATCATCTCCAACTCCAAGTTTGGCTTCATCATCCAACTGTTCTATTTCATGGCACAGATTCTTTATCTTGAAAAAGTATTCACTGATAGAGAGCGTACCTTGAGTGGTGTTCATTAGCTCCCTCTCTAGTAATTGGAGTCTAGCGGGATTCTTCTTTGAGAAGAGTGACGCCAAGATATCCCACACATCCTTTGGTGTCTCCACATCTTCAATTCTTACTAGCAAACTCTTATCAATGCTTATCTTGAGGGCATATAAGGCCTTACCAGCTTTGATGTCCCATGACCTATATGCCTTATCATCCTTCGAAGGTGGTGAGGTCTCACTACCGGCTACTATCTCCCACAAGTCTTGTCCTCTCAAATAGAACCTCATGCAAGACTTCCATTATCGATAGTTATACTCATTTAGTTTCTCCATTGATCCAATCATACTACCAAAATCCGCCATCTAAAGATCAAAAGATAGAGCGTACCTTCTAAATGATTGGTCTCCGCCCAATCCCTCTTCACAGTCCCTGACTGTGCCTCAATGATGTCTCCTCACTCAACGATACTCCAATACTCCTTTCGCACGCTCCTATGTACGGTCCCGGACCATCCCGCTCTGATATCAGATTGTTGAGTTTCTGACTCACAAAAAATGGATTTTATTTATTGAACCAAAGATACAATGGAAGAAACCCTTTTACTCACTCTCACTCTAGTGTGTCACTCTCAACTCCAGTGCACACAACCCTTACAATACCCACCTATTTATACTACTCACCTCCCTAATGGACGGTGGAGATTAGTTTAATCCAACGGCTACAATTATGCTTCTAGAATACTCCACTAAAATATCCTATGTCTACACTTCTCCACATAATTCTAGAAAGCTCCACACTCTTCTCTTATTTTCTCTTATCTTGGGCTCTTCTCTTGGGCACTTCATTTGGGCTCCTTTTGAACTTTATTTGGGTTACCTTAATAATAGTTTGGACTAGTATAACTTGGCTTAATTAGGCATTGATCTTTAACAGAGGAGGGTGGTCTCCCTCTGCAGATTGGCATATTGGGACCAGTGAGCTACTTCACCTCTTCTAATGCTCTTATCCAGCAGGCTCCGCAGCTACATTGCAGGACATGGGGATGGTCCTGAACTTCCAGGTCAAAGGACCTCGCAGCAGAGTCGCTTCACTCTAGAATCTATCTGCCTCGGTTCCAATTTTGGAATCCCATTGGATTTCCACACTAGAAGCATTAATACGGTACACCATTCTTTTAACTAATCTCAATAAGGTTGGAATACCACCCAACTCTCTATCATTTAATATGAGAATGTTTTTATTTCTCTTGTACAAGAGTTCATCAAACACTTCTTCATCGGGAGATTTTTGTCGTGCTTTAAATTGATGACACGACAGGCCAAATATCTGACTTAACAAACATATTATAAATTCAAAATTGATATGCAGAAGCTGACAGTGAATTACTCGTTAACTGTAACGCATCAGGTGACTTCTGGCTGCAGTTCTTAACAATTTATGACTGACAGCATGAGACGAACTGGTGAGGAACTTTACTTTTGTTAGGCTACAACTCACTTTTCACACAAGAATCGATTATACAGGCACTAATTTTGATGACCCGTGATGAAGAAATGGGTTGCTAAAACTTATATGCTTCTCCTCTACATCTGACACGCAAAGGAGTTATCTGGGGAATTTGATTCTACTACCAGTCCTGGAATATATTTTTATCAAACTTATGGCATCATCTATCTATCAATTGTCTTCTTCAATCTATTAAGAACCTTGCAGTGGTCATCATCTTAAATCATTATCTGCTGTTGTGCTGCCGACTCTGAACCACAAGGAGACACTTCTGAAATTGGTTCATTTGTGTACTCAGTATAATAAGAGTGTTGCGTCAAATGGGATTTTGTCAGCCTGTAGTTTATCATATCACCCTGTGATTATTTGAAGCATTCCAAGAAAAAGCATTCATTTCCACCAGGTAGTGTATTCTACTAATGAGATTAAGCACATTCTTTTTTCCCTATGTCTCTGGCTGTAGATTTTTTATCTGTCTGAAAAGATGCTGCTGTTCAGCCACTCTGCGGTTTATTAAATGGTGTGGATTTTGAACAATAGTGGAGATCGTGGATGTGGACTCTGTTAGAGAGTTGAACCACGTTAAAAAATATCGTGTGTTTCTTTCGTCTTTTATTCATATTATTGTGTGTTGGTGCGTATTATTCGTGTAAGTGTCTTGTGATGTTGTTCCGCTGCACGTACCGGATGGAGAGGAGAGGCCTCTCCGCCCGAACAATTAGGCTTTTTCTGCATGAGCATGTGTCACCGGGACTCAAGAACCTATGAGATGGATTGTTGGAATAATGTAAAGCTACATCGTTTTTCATATTGTGAAGGGAAGAGATGTTATTTTTGTGAAATGGTGTTGTATGTATTGGGTTGATGACTAGGAATATGTTGCACCTGTAATTCCCGGGGCGGTTCCATTGGGTGGACAGTGGGAGGTCTAGACCAAACAATCATAATTCAGTGTAAAAATAATATATTTTAAATTTTTGTACCCTCAATTAAGTTTAAAAATATTATATTTCTTATTTTTGTACCCCAATTAGCTTTAAAAAAATTAGTATTAGTGACGTCATTCATTCAGTGACCAAAGCATAGCGACTCGCCATTCGTGTGTGAACATCTAGAACCACTCTCTAGCCAGGCTTGTTCAACATGAGCCTGGGCCAGCCTATTACTCTTAGCACCTCCTAATTTCCTTTTATTCTGCTTAACATTACTGATCTTGATTTTGTTTGCATGAAAGGAGAATATTATAGCAGGCGATTAGTTAGTCTGGCAGGTCTTTGTATTCTTGCTATTACATCACATAGATTGAGGAAAAACTCTAGAGGCCCATAATACAAGTAAATTTGTTTATTTATGTTAAAGTGGGTGAGTCGTGATTTCTGACAATTCTCACTTTTAAAGTTCGAATTTTAATGGTTGGGTGTATGTTTTGTAATTCCCGACATCTCCCTTGTTTGAGTTCAACATGAGCCATCTTTGGTAAATGGTAAGTTACGTACCGGTGCTGATAATTTGATGTCATTCGGTGACCAAAGCATTGCGGACTCATCATTCGTGTGTGAACATCTAGAACCACACTCCCTTGATATTTTTGTTTCGTATGTTTCATATCCTAAAATTAAAGATAAAACAATGAGTTTCATTTAGGAGAATATCTTTGCTTTAGGCAACGGTTTTCATTTCAACGAAACATGTTCTTTGAGTACGATAATTCCAAAATGAAATCTCATTTTCCCAACTGATGAGAAGCTGTTCGTAGAACTGATTGTTTTGAATTTCAACCTTTTGTCATTTCAAGCTTTTGTGCTGGATTAATATTGTTCGGGAAACACACTTTAATAATAAAGAGGAAGAATCACAACTTATTTGCTGCTCCATCACTCAATTCCATTGCTTCTTAAACTTTACCAATCTCAATTGAACGACGAATCACTGATGTTAGCGTTACTCTGACTCCACTATAATGTAGGGCCAGGCCAGCTTTCAATCTTCGCATCTGTATTCACATCACCTTTTCCAACTTGAGGATTTATTCATGACTAGACCGGGAGTGGCTGTTTTACTTATGAATTTTCGCAGTCATCCGATGCAACTAGGGACTAAGATCCAACCGTCCATTGATCGTGCATGCTACTTATTTATGAGTATCTCACAGCCTTTGATCCTACTGCTGGTTGATACGCACCACGACACTCCTGTATTTTACTAGTCTCGGACGTA
>NQLW01000048.1:1568599-1582557 GCA_002312845.1 Kalanchoe fedtschenkoi
AGGCACTAATATCCTAGCTAATGAATATTTAATCCTAGATGAATAGTTTTGGTTGGAATTATGAACTACGCAAAACAAAAGCAGTTGTGAAAGGGAAAGTTGTGTTCAGATTATGGAAACATCCTAGGATTTCTACTTCACCTAAGTTGTATGCAAACTCTCATGTTATCCTTAAAACATAAGTAATCATCCACAATGTATCATGCAATTTCAATAATATGGCATATCACTCAATAATTCACATGCAAGTCCGACTTCTGGGGGTTCCTACGCAGTAAATTATAGACTACAATTGATTTCGTATTGTGTTGTTTCCCGATTCTGGTCTTCGTAGCTCACAAGTACTAATCAAAGGGTGATACACTAATATTTCCTAAACATGCGGCAAGATAAATAAACTACTCAATATTCGTTGATCAACTCCCAATTCTAGTCTTCGGTTGACTAGGGTCATTGACTACAGTTAAGTAAAATATCCAATCCATCCCGATTCTGGTCTTCGTGGGATGGAATATTCTAACTTAGAGGGTAATAGATTATATCCTAAACTCAGTTCTTAAAGCATGCATATTTAAACTCTGAATAAACACGTTCCTAGGCGTCCCTAGAATAATGGATGCAAGATAAATTCGTCAATAAATCCTACACCAGTCATATGTAGTATATTCAAAGAGCACAAACAATTATGGATGATTACTTATCCTTCAAAGATAACATGAGAGTTTGCACACAACTTAGGTGAAGTAGAAATCCTATGATGTTTCCATAATCTGAATACAACCTTCCCTTCCATCTTTGCTTTTGTTATGCGTAGTTCATAATTTAATTCAAAAATCATTCGTCAGGATTAAATACTCATTAGCTAGGATATTAGTGCCTCTGACAAGCCTTACTTGCTCCTCTGGGTTCGACTCGGACTTCCCGAAATTATTTGACTGCAGTGATCCCTGAAACATTAATTGACATCTATATAGGGTCAAAAATACGCTTGTCAGTATTTTGATAGGGCAATAATTTACCCTATTTTAGGTACTTATACTTAAGATATCTGAGTCGTTTCCGAGCGATTATGAGTAATTTATAGTTGATTTTGTCTCTTGTAGGTTAAATATGAAGAATATTGGCTGTGGAAGAGGAAAAAGATGAAAACAGTGCAAACTGGGTTGAAATCGGACAAAAAGCCAAGTTCAGGGGTCAAATTGTCAAAAGAAGAAGTTCAGGGGCAAATCTATAAATATGTAGAATGAAAACTCGATCCAGACCGTGCTTCACAAAAAAGCACGATCCACACCGTGTCATATGTCGGCGCTAGACCCAGACCATGCTGAATGTCGGTGCACGATCTAGACTGTGCACCCTATGTTGAAAACTAGAACCTGACCGTGTCGACGCGTGGCAGGCCCAGAAAATGTAGTTTCTAAGTCTTCTTAAGTACCCCTTTTGGCAATAGAATTCCTACAGACAACAACCTAAGGTGACATATCACATATAAGTACAAATCTAATGCTCATTTTTCACATCTTTGAACACACAGGAGCCCGGGGATTCTACTGTTCAGAGTTGGAGCACCACGAGACTAAGCCCTCTTCTACCTTTCTAGTATTACTTTCATTATTACTGTGATTGTATTACTATGATGCGTAGTGAGTAGTCTCCCTATTCTAGGATCCTACGGATCCTAAGTTGTTGTAAACTCAAATTCATGTTATTTATTTAAAAGTATTTTCATCCATAATTGTTCGTGCTCTTTGAATATACTACGTATGACTGGTGTAGGATTTGTCGACGAATTTATCTTGCATCCATTATTCTAGGGACGCCTAGGAACGTGTTTATTCAGAGTTTAAATATGCATGCTTTAAGAACTGAGTTTAGGATATAATCTATCATCCTCTAAGTTAGAATATTCCATCCCACGAAGACCAGAATCGGGATGGGTTGGATATTTCGTTTAGTTGTAGTCAATGGCCCTAGTCAACCGAAGACCAGAATAGGGAGTTGATCTAGGAATATTGAGTAGTTTATTTATCTTGCTGCATGTTTAGGAAATATTAGTGTATCACCCTTTGATTAGTATTTGTGAGCTACGAAGACCAGAATCGGGAAACAACACAATACGAAATCAATTGTAGTCTATAATTTATTGCGTAGGAACACCCAGAAGTCGGACTTGCATGTGAATTATTGAGTGATATGCCGTATTATTGAAATTGCATGATACATTGTGGATGATTACTTATGCTTCAAGGATAACATGAGAGTTTCCATACAACTTAGGTGAAGTATAAATCCTAGGATGTTTCCATAATCTGAACACAACTTTCCCTTGCACAACTGCTTTTGTTTTGTGTAGTTCATAATTCCAACTAAAACTATTCATCTAGGATTAAATATTCATTAGCTAGGATATTAGTGCCTCTGACAAGCCTTACTTGCTCCTCTGGGTTCGACTCGGACTTCCAAAATTTATTTGACTGCAACTGATCCCTAAAACATAACATTGACATATATATATAGGGTCAAAAATACGCCTGTCACTCCTACTGTAAGAAACGTGGTCATGTGGAAACTTAGTGCTACAAATTAATTGGTTTCCCTGAAAACCATAAATTGTACAAGCCCTTGACTCCAGAACAGATAGCCAACAAGAAAAGATTTGCTACCTATGCTCAGGCTAACAATGTGATTCAAGATGCATCACATGATCAAAGCACAAGTCACATGCTGGTTAAAGATGATGATACTTCCACATCAATCAATTTTACACCAGCTCAGTTACAAGAACTGCTCAAACTTCAGTATATCACTTTCAAAGATCAACAGCAATCCTCATCTCCAATTGTTAATACTACTATGGTAGGTAAGAAACAGTGTAATTCTGTTCTGGTTGATAATAATTCCTGGATTCTTGACTCAGGTGCTTCTAATCACATCACACACCAGTTTGATTTGCTTCATAATCCCCAACCTAGCAAATCTTACATTTATCTACCAAATGGAAAGCATACCACAATCACTCACACTAGTTCAATTTCTCTCACTCCTTTCCTTAAACTTACCAACGTGCTGTTTGTGCCTTCCTTTCAATACAATCTCATATATGTTTCACACTTACTCACAAACTCACCTTACACACTCACCTTTTCTCAAAACTCTTATGTGTTAAAGGATCTTTCATTGAAGAAGAGCAAGGTGATTGGTAAGCTAAATCAAGGAATATATAGTCTACACCTTGATCTTCCATCTAAAATTGCCTCTTCCATCAGTACAACAACATCTGAAAAACCAAATCTTTAGCACAAAAGACTTGGACATACACCCTTTAACACTTTAAAACAAATTACCTCCCTCAACCTGTCATCTTCCTCTATAGTACCAGACTGTCCTATATGGCTACTGTGCTTTCATTGGAGATTCTCTGGTTTCATGGAAGAGCAAGAAGCAGGCCACTGTCTCACGGTTATCTGCTGAAGCCGAGTACAGAGCAATGGCTACTATATTTTCATTAGAGATTCTCTGGTTTCAATGGTTGCTTTCTCTTCTTTAATCTCTTAGTATGAAGGTAGATTTGCCAATTTCATTGCATTCTGACAGCAAGTCAGCCATTGCCATTGCTCACAATCCAGTCTTTCATGAACGCACTAAACACATTGAGATAGATTGTCATCTAATTCGAGACAAAGTGGCTGCCGGAATCATTTCTCTTCATCATGTCTCCTCCACGGATCAACTTTCTGATTTACTTACCAAGCCTCTACAGCCTACCTTATTTCGGTCTCTTCTTGCCAAGTGTAGCCTTCACAATCTGTATCAGGCTTCACTTGAGGGGGGTGTTAAGGAGACTAGACCTGAAGGCAACCTGAAGGCGTGAGGTGGTTCATTTGCTCAGCTGCAAACGACACCGTTTGCTAATGATTTCAGGAGGCTCAGCTCAGGAGGGAAGCGTCGTCGTATGTGTAACGCGAGATGTTTAAACAAACGATTGCAATGTAGTAAAATGGCGTCGTTTAGGCTAATAAACATTAGTTACACGCCTCTCCTAAACATCACCGTTTTACCCATTAGCCTGCATTTTCTTCTCTTCCTCTTGGCTTCCCTCCGGCTGATCTTTCCTATATATATTTCAGCCTTATCTGTTTTCCAGAACAACCTGTTCTAAGTTCTGAATAAAGGGAGATGTTATTTAGCTTCTGCTTCATTATAGATCGAAAACCCTAGCTGTGTTTTCAAATATTTTTATCAAACTTATGGCATCATCTATCTATCAACTGTCTTCTTCAATCTGTTAAGAATCTTACAGTGATCATCATCTGAAATCATTATCTGCAGTGCTACCGACTCTCAACCACAAGGTGACACTTATGAAATCGGTTGATTTGTATATTATTAAGGAGGAAACTGTGTCACATAAGGATGGCGCGAGCTTCAGCCTTTTAAATCAGAAAAAAAGTGAACGACATCGTTTAGCTAAGCCTCATAACGACGTCATTTAGCTTCTCTTCTCCCTTTTCTCCTCTGTTTTCTCATTGATCGTCTTGGCCTCTTCTCAGCTATATATATTGCTCCTTCTCCATTGCATTCACAATTCAGAAATTTGATCAATAAAATTAGAGATGCTATTTAGCTTGTGATCTCCGATTTGGCTCAAAACCCTAGCTCAATCTAATGGTATCAGAGCATGAAATCTGCTACCAAATCTGCAAATTCCGGTAAATCTCTCATCCTATCTGCAAATCTCTGCTTCGTTTGGCTTCTTGCTGCGTTCTTGAAGCAATATCTCCCGATCTGCTTGATAATTCTCTTAAATTATCAACTGAGAATTCTCTGCATATAATTCTCTTGCTTCAATCTACTTGATCTATTTGGTGAAAATGGAGAATTCAATACCTCGTGTTGCTGAACATGTGATTGAAAGCACGAACAGTTTGTAGTCTGATTCAGTTTCGTCTCTTGTCAATCCTCGACATCGATATTACATAAAGCCATGTGAACACTCTGGCACGAAGATCACTCATGTTATCTTGATAGGAATAGATAATTTTGAGCAGTGGCGAAGAAGTATTGTTATAGCTTTGTCTACTAGGAATAAGCTAGGTTTCATCTATGGAACTGTGGCTATTCCTAATGTTGATACTTTTTTTTTTATATATATAAAATTTTATTCAAACCAGATAAAAGATAAGAACAGTTAGCCAATCCGACAAGCAGCTGTGCGGTTGCGATCTAGAATTATCAACGCCCGAACATGGGCGCTAAAATCAAGCCACGATGTAGAGACTTTGAAACCCGAGGCTGGAGCTTCTTTCGTTAAGGCGTCCGCGACCTGATTAGCTTCACGTTAGATATGGCGAACTCTGGCACCCCTTAACTCCTTTCGAATGCTACGCAGCAAATAGCAACACTCCCACGGGCATGACTTCAAATTATTCACCGCATCTGCTAAGACGGAGGAATCTGTTTGTACCTCCGAGATCTGTAGACCTGCCGAAGAAGCCTCCCTTAGGCCTCGTAATGCTGCCAAAAACTCAGCTACTGTATTTGATAGGCCTGGTTCAAAGCGAGCTGAAAACAAGATCTTTGGCTGCCCACTGATGCTTCTGATAATTCCACCCCCCCGAAGACCCTGACGCTGTCGCTGACCCATCTACATTTAGAATTGAGCTGCCTCCTGGATCCCATGATACCCACCGAATCTTTGGCTTAGCGATGGAGATCTTTGACACTCTCAGTGCAGCTAATGCTAACAAGTCTGGAGGCGAAGCTGCTACGGAGGGGCGAAGGAGAGGAGATAACCAACCGCACCATTGCTTGACTCGACGGATTACTCCATGCTCTAGATCCACCTCTCCATAAATTCTGTTGTTGCGCTCAAGCCAAAGCTCCCATAAACCGCAACCGACTACAATGTAGGTTATGAAGTCTACTTGGGACTTTGGGGCTGCCTGACCAATCCAAGCCCAGCGGAGCTGAAAAATAGAATCAACCTTCGGCTTGTCTAACACTTGAGCAAAATAGCCCCAAAGATTCGAAGCTAGCTGGCTCTGAATAAACAGGTGATTTACTGATTCTAAATGGCCTACTTGACAACACCTGCAACAAGACGCCAACTGAATTCCTTTGCTTTGAATACGACTATCTACTGGCACTGCATTGCTGAACAGGCGCCAAAGAAATCCAGAAATTTTCATGGGAAAGAAATAAGACCATAACCAATTCAGGTCCCCCCTTCCAAAATTCGGCGAGACCCAGGACCTGAAAGAAGCGGCCGTGAGCTTCCCTGAAGCAGATTCTGCCCAGACCATCCGATCCTGCTCATTGGGATCCAAAATAATGCTTTGTAATTCTGATCCCTGAGCAGCCGGAAGAGAGCTAATGATTGAACTATTTGCGATGGCATTAGATACCAATAAATTCCTCAGCTCTGGAGCTAAGCTCAACATTGGAAATGCAGCGTCCAACGAAATCCTGCCACGGCCAAATACCCATCTAACCTTGTTCTTAAGCAGGTGGATGAGGGGAAGGATGGACTGCCAGAGTGCAGAACCATTCTCCCTGAGCACCCGACTCCCGGCTTGGCGCTCGTATTTTGCGCGAGCAAATCGAGCCCATAGAGAGGCGCCTTCCCAAAAACGCCATGCTAGTTTAGCATGAACGCTGCCCATAATTGTTTGGATAGGCCAAATACCAATACCACCCTGATCAATCGGCAAGCTAACCTGGCTCCAAGCAATCCAGTGGTGACCCTTCTCTCTGCCTTTATTCCATAGGAAAGAAGCGAGGATAGAGTTGATACTTTTAATCACAACCTTGGGCACAGGAATGGAAGATAGCATATGGACTGGCATCGAAAGCAATACAGATTTAATCATTGTAATCCTTCCTCCAAAGGAAATAAGCTTGCTTTTCCACCCTTCTACCCTGTTTCGAATTTTTTGAAGAATGCCATCAAAGAAGATTCTCTTTGATCTCCCCGCAAATAGTGGTGCTCCTAAATAGTTAATAGGGAGGGAACCTGGAGAGAAACCTGTGTTTTGTAAAATGATTGCTCGCCTTGAACCCGGAATCCGTTTTGAGAAGAATATGGCACTCTTCTGAGAATTGATAATCTGTCCTGAACTAGAGCAGAAGCTTTTGATAACGTCTTTTAATTTCCTCACTGATGACAAACTACCATTGGAGAAAATCATCACATCGTCTGCAAATAATATATGAGAAGGAGGGCTCACCTGGTTTCGACACGAAAACGGCTGTAAGAGACCTTTCTCCATGTCACGCTTTAGCATTCTACTAAACACGTCCATCGCCAATACAAAAATAGATGATGAAAGTGGATCCCCCTGACGAACTCCTTTATATGATCTGAAGAAACCATAGAGATCTCCTCCCCACTTAATAGAGAAATGACATCCACAAATGTTCCGGTAGATCATGTCGCACCAATCATTAGAAAATCCAAAACGCTGAAGGATTCTAATAACGAATGCCCAGGATAGCCGATCATATGCCTTCGACATGTCTAGCTTTAAGACGACATTACCTCCCCAAATCTTCTTGTCTATATCTTTAACTATCTCATGCCCCAAGGCCATGGCCTCATGAATGTTACGCCCTTTGACATATCCAGCTTGCTCCTCCCCGACCAGTTTCGGAAGCAGTTCTGACAAACGGTTGTTGAGAATTTTTGATATAATTTTGTGAAGCACATTGCACAAGCTCACTGGCCTGAAGTCCTGAATTGATTGAGGAAGCTTGACCTTCGGTAGAAGAACTAGATGAGTGGCTGTGACTGCTCGAGGGAGAAAATGACCTGGCTGAAAAAACCAGCTAGCGGCGGCGTGAAGGTCAGTGGCTATAATGTCCCAGCAGCACTGGTAGAAAAATACCGTGAACCCATCTGGACCTGGAGCGCTCTTTGCTTCCATATCCCACACAGCTTTTCGAACTTCTTCGATTGATGGAGGCACGATCAAAACAGCATTCTCCGAATGAGTTATGAGATCGGGAATGACCGACAATGCTTCTTCGTCGAGTGGACTTGAGACCGGACCGAGTAAGGATTCAAAAACCTGGGCTGCTGCATTGCCAATCACTTGTCTGTCATCAGTCCAAATACCATTGGAGAGTTCGATCTGACACCGAGATTGAGCGCGACGCACCTTCATAGCAGTATGAAACAGAGCCATGTTCTTTTCCCCTCCGCTCAGCCATTGAAGCCTGCTTTTCTCCTCCAGTAGCTTGGTTTTAGCTCGAAGATACGAAGCTAGTTCAGTCTGAGCATCCAATAGCGCCTTCTCTCTGCCTTCCGACCAGCATTGCATTATGTCGGTATCTGCCATATCTACCTTGCGTTTGGCCTCCTCCACCTTCCGATTCAGATCGCCAAAGGTTGCCCAATTCCACTCCCTTAATACCCGACGCAGCTCCTTGAGATTTTCTGTGAAATTTATCATTGGATTATTATCGCGATTACTTCGCCAGTGCTGCCTTACCAACGGCAGGAAGCCTTCATGATCTGCCCACATGGAATGAAATTAAATAAGGCCTTCCTTGTGGGAGAGGAACATACTTCCAACAACAGGGGACAGTGATCTGATTGGGTTCTCTCGAGCTGTCGCACCCTTAAATCTGGGAGATACGCCACTGCAGTTGTATTGAGCAATACTCGATCCAGCCGTTTATAAACTCTCTCGCAACCCTGTCGATTGTTGCACCATGATAAGGACTTGCCTGAAACTCCAATATCAACCAAGCCAAGCTTGTGTATGAACTCCACAAAATCCCGCATGCTGCCGTCGTCGCGCTGCACGCCCCCTTTCTTCTCCTCCCAATCTGTGATGACATTGAAATCTCCCATTAGAAGCCACGGACAGAGAAGATTATTACCAAATTGAGATAATTCCTCCCACAGCCTTGCTCGAGCTTGCCGAGCACAACGGGTATAAATACATGAGCAGAGTATGCTTTTGTTCCAAGAGAGGAAGTTGATCTCTACTGTGAAGTGCTGATCTGATTTCTCCCTGATGTCCACTTCGATTGAGTCCTGCCAAAACAACCAGATGTTAGCTGTAGTGTCATGGTCGCAGTAATTATTCGCGAAATTCAGTCTCCTCGCCAACCGGGGAAGCTTCCTTGCAGAAGCTTTGGTCTCCAAAACGCAGAGAAAAGATGGCTTGTGAAGTGATACCAAATGAAGGAGGTGATCTATCGTCCCTCTATTGTATACGCCCCTAGCATTCCAACAAATTGTGTTAATCATTTCTAATGGTCTCGGGGTTGGATTTGGTGGCGCTGCGGGTTACGCGCCTGGTGAGGTCCCTGGCTTTCTTCATGCTAGCAACTTTTTCAGCGTTACTCTGATTTGTTTCCGCTGCTGTTTCCTCCTCTGGAGGGACGAAAGCCAACGGAGTTGGATAAGTCATCTCCGATGTTAATAGAGGCGGTGTCACACGATTTATTCCTGAGTCATCAATCGATAGCCTCCTTCTGTATGCTGAAGGGGATTGTTTCGGCTTGGTATCCTCATATAGCTGGAGCATGAACTCCTCGACACTGGAGCGAATTCTTTGCATGAATGTGGACTGGATGACTACCCGAGGCAGCCCGCGGAATTGCTTCTTCTGAGTGATTAACTGGACTTCGGTCTGATTTCCCAGCCAGCTTCCAAACTGAAGACATTTCAGGTTATGGTGGGATTCCAGGACTTGGAAAGAAGCTGGGTGGTGATCTTCCACAGAGGACTGTGTGTCAGCGTGCATAGCTTCCCCGTGGATTGCTTCATGGGTGTCTTCATTTGCCACCTCATCCTCTGCTGTTTTTGGATTATCATCCTGGGTCGGTGGGGTTGGTTTGGACAGTACACCATGCTCCACCACGTTTGCGCACTTTGGCTTCCACGTGTTGGTGTGTTTTCCTTCATTCCTTGTCTTCTTCCGCCCCTTCGGAACCAGCCATTTTCCTTTGTTGATTGAAGCTGTAGTATTCAACTCATTGTGTTCTTGGCTGGCTGGTAGACCATTTCGCGTATCTGTTGGCCCCATTTTCTCTTCTTGTCGGTTAATTTTCTCTGCTGCTCTGCGACTTCGGGCAATCTCCTTCCTGCAACTTCCAATGGAATGCCTCTGTTTTTTGCATCGGTAGCAGTAAACCAGCTTCCCTTCATATTCAATTTTGACCCATTGTTGTTGTAGCTCCGTTCCCACCCAAATCCCCTTCGCCAATGGCTGCCTTATGTCAACTTCCACACACACCCGTGCCATTTCAGGATTTGAGAGGTCTAAAGTGTGGGGGTCTGCCTTCAGAAATCTTCCGAATCCCCTACAGATTTCCCTTAGGAAGCTTGTACGGTATAGGCATGGGTCAAGCCCTGTTAACTTTGCCCAGGTCAACATGGTAGTCGGTTCGGCCTTAACCGAGAAGCCTGCCGTCCATCGTAATGTGCGAAAACTCAGGTTGCCTATTCTGTGCGAGTCGTTCGTAAGAACTTCCGCAGCATCTGCGGCCGAAAGGCAAATCAATAGGATGTGGCGTCCATCCAGGGCCCCAACGACGGGCATGCTTTCTAAATACCAATGTTGTTTTATGAAATCCTTGACTGCTTCCACTCGCGGCCGAGTCTCGGTGAACTTCAAGACTACCGCGTTGGACATTGATTGATATGATGGGCAGAATTCTTCGTTAGAGAAGAGGATTAGTGGCTTTCCGTCTCGATGCTGAATCTGCCGCGGCGGAAGTGGAATATCCTCGAATAATGGTTTAGGGTTTTTGGAAGCCGATACTATTTCCGCATACGATGGCCGCCGCATCTGATGTGCAGGGGCAGTCTCCGGTTCCCCGTCTGGGACATGTTTGTCCCCGTGTGTGAGTTCCGAACGCCCTTCCCGTGTTTCTGACCACCCCTGACATCCCTGCCACTTTGGTGGATATCTTTTGTCTGGATTGTAAGCTGTCAGATTATTTCTTGTGAACCTTGTCACATTCGGACCTGACGAAATATTCTGCAGTCTCCACGAGCGCTGATGCCCGCTTCGGTGAAGGAAATTCACCGTGCGCCCCGTCATTGGATCATCAGCTCCATCCGCCGGCGGCTCCTCCAAATGTTTGATTATAATTGTGCTACTGTAATATCTTGGATCAATCATTCATTATCTTCCGATATATTTAAGACTGTTCTATATGTAACTTGTCCTAAGAAGCTATGGGGTGAGTTAGTAACCAGATTTAGTGAAAAGAATGGACCGAGAAAGGCATAACTTAATGCTGAATATTATGCTATGAGACAAGAAAATTTAATTGTGGATTAGTTTTACTCTAAACTCAAGAGTCTGAAGGATGCAATCAACAATATGACATCACTTAGACAATGTGACTATTCTGTCAAATGTCTGTGGCATATTGATCACAAGTTGGAGGAAGAAGAGGATCACACTATGCACTTTCTGATGGGATTGAGAGAGGAGTTTGTGACCATAAGAATCACAATTTTACTAATGCAGCCTATTCCAAAGATTGAGGCCGCCTACTCAATGGTTATTCAGGAGGAAAAGCAAAGACAGAACTCAATAAGAAGCATCACTGAAGCAATTGCATTATTCAGTAAATCCTCATATGGTTCAACGTATAATGCAGAGACGAAGTTCTTAAAGAATGATAGTGATAAAGCAAAAACAGATGCTATAGAGTGTTCATACTGCAAGAATTGGGACATACCAAAGTACAGTGCTATAGACTTATTGGATTCCCTGAGAATCATAGACTTCACAAACCATTGATAGCTCAACAAATTGCAAATAGAAAAAGATTTGTTTCATATCAAGTCAATATGGTCTCTACTAATGCATCAGCTCCTGTCAATACTTCTCAGACTGAGTTACCTGAATCTGACTCACTCAACTTCACCAAGTCTCAACTTTAAGAGCTGTTGAAGTTGGTAACTTCTCAAAATATTTCTGATCCACTCATAGCCACTGCAAATACTGTTATGGCAGGTAATTCTCACTGTTTGTCTGTGTCTATTGATACTGATACTTGGATAATTGATTCTGGGGCCACAAACCACATTACTTCCAATTTTGATCTTCTGAAAAATCCTCAGCCAGTATAGTCCACAATTTATCTACCTAATGGAAAATCAACTTCCATCACTCATATTGGTGAAGTGACTCTTACCCCTACACTTATACTTCATCATGTTCTCTATGTTCCTACCTTCAATTACAATCTTATTTCTATATCCCAACTTCTGCAAAATACAAGTAACAATGTCCTGTTCACCCCTACTCAATGCCTTTTACAAGACCTTGCATTGAAGAAGAATTATGTGATTGGTAAATCCTGCAAAGGCCTGTATAATCCATAAATCAGCAGTCTCATTCTTTCTTGTTTTGTCGACATAAGCTTCTTGTGCCGACATCACATAGATGGACTCTAGTCGTCGCCCTTCCATGATAGGTGGAGCTACCGGCTTCAGGGTTTTATAATCCTTTCCATCATCTCAACCAAACACAACATAGTTTCCCGATGATGTCAGCTATGAAACGGAAAGAAGATTTTTCTTCATACCTTGAACATGAAACACCGTCTCCAGTCTTACCTTTTCTGAATTGAAGCGGGGAGCAATCACCATTTTTCCTGTGTGAGTGATAGGCAATCGGCTGTTATTTGCGGTAATCACATGATTTTCACCTGGGTAACTTTGTGTATGTTGGAGCTTCTCCAAATCTCCCGTCATGTTATTAGAGCATCCAGAATTAGCAATCAAGTCAGTATTATAGTTGATCTCATTAGCTCTATTAACAGCTCATGTTACCTCTTCAAATGAGCACAAGGCATGAATGTCCCATGTCTCCTCATTTCTAGCATTGCTAGAAGTTGCCATGTTGCTTTCTTGATTGTTGTTGTGCCAACATTCACGAGCGTAGTGACCTTTCTTACAACAATTGTAGCAACAAACATTTCTCTTTTGACTTGTTTGTTCATTATAGCCACCTTTACTTTGTTGTGCACGTGCTCCCCTTTCTTGTGAATTCCTCCAACCTTTATCTTTAGGTGAATGACTTTATTAACCTCTGGATCTTTCAACTTCATTTTTCTTTGAAGTATAGTGTTGCTTTCATGCTCCTCGATTTTGGCTAAGACGAGCAGCCTCCTCTTCTTTAGCACTAGTCGTAGAAGATTGCCTGTCAAGTGCTTCCTGATTCGCTAGAATATTTTTTAACTCTTCAAGAGTCGGTTCCTTGGCCCAGCCACGTGTAGCCGTAACAAGGCTGTTGAATTCTGGTCGAATGCCATGAATTATAATTCTTCTGGTCCATGTGTCCGGGATTGCATTTTCATTGTCTAACTTCGATATTTCTTTACACAAGGCTTTTACCTTGGAGAAATATTCACCAATGGTCATGCTACCTTGCTTAATAGACATGAGATCATTCTCCAAACGTTGCAGCTTTGCATCGTTTGTCTTCTCATAAAGAGCCTTTAACGTATCCCAAATTTCTTTAGGTGTTTTGGCCTCCTTCACTTTATGCAGCAAATCATCTTCAATGGTGATAGTAAGTGCAAACATTGTTTTACCGGATTTTGTTTGCCACTTCTTACGTTCATCGGCCATCTCAACTGGTGGCTCTGACGTTTCGCTACCTCCAACTATCTCCGATAGCTCTTGCCCTTGTAGATAGTACCTGATGCGAAAACTCCAGTTGTTGTAGTTGTTGTCATTCAACTTCACAATTGAGTTCATTGAAACAACATTCGCCATTGCTATTAAATTTCTGAAGTCGGTCCCAGACCCTCGCTAACTCTTGATACCAATTGATGAAACTAAAGGACAAAAGAAATAAGAAACACTTTGTTTCTTATTATAAAAGATGTTGCTGCCAAAGAAATGTGTTTATATATAATGAATGTGTTTTTAATTGGAATGAATTACAAAGAAATCAATTAGGAGTATTTATACTCCATAT
>NQLW01000048.1:1584632-1602544 GCA_002312845.1 Kalanchoe fedtschenkoi
AAGGTAAGAAATTTCTAATCATTTTGGATGATAACTGGAGCGAAGACCGTAAGAAATGGGATGACTTGAGAACACCTTTCTTAGTTGGACAGTCTGGAAGTAGGATTATAGTTACTACTCGCCGTAAAGAGGTTGCAGAAATAGTGACAAGTGTTCAAGGTTTCTTCTACCAACTAGAACATATGTCCGAGGGCGAAAGTTGGTCATTATTCGAGTCTGTGGCATTTCCATATGGGAGTGAGGGGGCTTCACCGACATTAAAAGAAATCGGTCGAAGAATTGTTGACAAATGCAAGGGCTTACCCTTGGCAATTAAGATGATTGGAGGATTACTTTTCTCATACGGGAATGACGAGATGAAATGGAAAAACGTGTTAGAGAGCACAGTCTGGAGTTCAACAAGTGAAATTCGCCCCTCGTTATGGCTCAGCTACTATCACCTGCCACAACCTGTACAACAATGTTTTGCTTACTTCTCTCTATTTCCAAAAGATTATGAGTTTCAGATGGATGAGATGGTGATGTTGTGGGTTGCCGAGGGTTTCATTGAAAAGACGACTCAAGACTTCGAACAACTTGAAGATATAGCTCGAGGTTATTTCAATCACTTGCTTCTAAATTTTTTCATCCAAGAGAGCAGCAGTGGCACATCACAGTTTGTCTTGCATGACCTTGTTCATGATCTGGCGGAGTATGTTTCCATGGGCTTATGTCTTGATTGGAAGGATATAAACTTACAGTCTCGTCGTTTGTGCTACAAGAAAGGGGAAGATGAAATGTTGCTCTACAAATCAAAGGTACAAAAACTAAGCCTTTTGCGTACCTTCTTACCAATAATGAGATTCCCGCACCGCCAATTTTACTTGGACAACAAGATTTTCAGGGATATGTTGTCAAACTTCAAATTCTTGCGTGTACTTTCTCTAGAAGGCTATGCCATATCCGTGTTGCCTGATTCAGTGGGAGATATGAAGCTCTTACGGTACATGAATATATCAGGATCGAATATTGAATGTGTGCCCTTAAGGATTTGTCGCTTATACAACTTGCAGTTCTTGATTTTAAGGGACTGTCGAAGACTTAAACGGCTCCCTGCAAACATCATTGATCTAGTCAACCTACGGTATCTGAAAGTGTTTGGCACCCCCCTGGAAGAAATGCCAGATGGATTCGGAGCACTGAAAAACCTTCAAGTGCTATCTAACTTTGTTGTGGGAAAAGACAAATCCGAACAAATGAAGGAGCTTAAAGACATCACCAATTTGCATAAGAAATTACAAATATCAGGTCTGAATAATATTACTGATCCAGAACATGTGGTCGCTGCACAATTTGGAAAAAAAGAGTATCTTGAAGAGCTAGTTTTGGAATGGGGATGGATAGAGAACAGAGAGACAACAACCTTGGACGAGAGAGTGCTTGATGCAATTCAAGCACATGAGAATTTGAAGAAAGTAACAGTCAGTGGGTATGGTGGTAAGAGGTTATCAACTTGGATTGTCGGTATGAGTCCTTCCTCCAATATTAAGCTGCGGTCATTGTGCATTTCTAATTGCTTCAATTTAGAAACTCTACCATTGCTAGGTAACTTGCCAGCTCTCAAGAAGCTTACTATTACTAACTCACACTGCATACAATCCTTGGGTGAGGAATTTTATGGGGGCAGCAGTAGGCCTTTCCCAGCCTTGGAGACATTTGAAATACATTATATGTTTGCTTTGAAAGCCTGGTCTCATCCGGGATGTAATAGACGAGGATTCCCCTCTCTCCAGAGACTCAAAATTCAGAATTGTCCGGAGTTGATGACATTTCCAGTTTGTTTCCCTTCTCTGACAGATTTAAGGATTGATGGATGCGGTAAACTTTTTGGACCGGAAACGCGTGGGGGTGTATCACTAGGCAACTTGCCGGCTCTCAAGGATATCTTTATGAGAGGTGCACATTGCCTTGAATCATTAAACAAAGGATTTTGTGGAGATGATTCATCTAATGATTCCTTCTTCCCAGCATTGGAAAAATTGACAATCAGTGAGATGAGCGGGTTGAAAACTTGGTGTTTTCCCGGTGGTCGGGGATTCGCCTCGCTCAAAGAGCTTCAAATCGAATATTGTTGGGAGCTGATAAAAATTCCATTTTGTTTCCCTTGTCTGACTAAACTAAAGATTTGGGATTGTTATAATCTGATTGAAATTGAGATGATTGGTGGGCCGGAAGAAGGATCAGTCTCGACAACATACGGACATTCTCTGCTGTCTATAAGCATCAGTAACTGTCCGAAGTTGGAAGAAATACCAAAGAGCTTTGTCAACTTGATGGATGTTTATTGTGGTGATGGATGTAACAAGTTGGCGTCTGTGCCGAGATTGCAACATGTTCGCGAGCTATGTCTGTATGTTGCTAATGAGTCGATGTCACTCGAAGCAGCACTACAAGACAGCACGTTCCTGGAGGAGTTGACTATAGTGAGCTACTGTAGGAATGTGGCTGTGGAATTGTTGAGTCTGGACCTGAATCGTCTCACCTCTCTTAAGTTTCTTTGTCTCATGTTCACGGAGGATGATGACTGTGAAAGAATTTGCTGGGAGAATGATGATAAAGTGGCAAAAAGGGCACCACCTAATCTCTCACATTTGCAGATTAATGGTTGGAGTCTGCAGACGAGCGCTAAGATTCTGACCCATTTTTCCCATCTTAGTGGTGCACTAATAACCAAGTTGGAATTTTTGAATTGTCCTGCTCTGGAGTCATTCCCTCCTGATGTGGAGTTACCGTCCACCCTCCAGTCTCTTCACATTTCATATTGTAATGCTCTCACAACTATTTCAGACCGATTCCTTAATGGTTGTAGCAACAGTCTCCAGGAGTTGACCATTGGGAGCTGCTGGAATCTGGTGTGTCTGCCGCAGAGCCTCTCAACTTTCCAGTCTATTCACAAACTAGATCTCCGTTACTGCGACGCATTGGAGTCCCTGCCAGACGGATTTCACAAAGCTACCTCTCTTCGGACCTTATCTCTAGATAGATGCCCAAAACTTGTGGTCCTTAAAGAGTGTGGCTTCCCCACTGCTCTTACACATCTCACATTTGGGAATTGTCTTAAGATGAAGGCAGTCTCTAATTTGAGGCTGACAAAACTCACATCCCTTGCACACTTGGAACTTGAAGGATTTCCAGAAACCTTCACACTGGATGGTTGTCTTCCTGAATCTATTGAGGAACTTAAAATCAAAAACTTCCCTCATCTTGAATCCTTATCCAGACTGCTGCCAACTCTCAAGAACCTGAGACGGCTTCATGTAGATGATTGTCCACTTGTAAACCAGAAGCCCCGGTCGAAGATGCATAAGTTGATTCCTCAACTATGCATATAACGAGCTTCCCAATACACAAAACTTGGCCAACCACAACTGAGACTGTTTGATAGTAGAGCACATAGCTCATGCACATCTCCAAGTACCAACTCATGCTTCTCCTCTGCATCTGACATGCAAAAGAATTATCTGGAGAATTTGATTTTACTGGCAGTCCCGAAATATTTTTTTATCAAACTTATGGCATCATCTATCTATCAACGATGTCTTCTTCAATCTGTTAAGAATCTTGCAGTGGTCATCATCTGAAATCATTATCTGCTGCAGTGCTGCCGACTCTCAACCACAGGGAGACACTTCTGAAATCGGTTCATTTGTAATTGGTATGCTGAGTTGAGTATTTTGAATGAAATTCTGATTTAAGTGAAAATCGAAGATATGCCTTCTTATTCCAGTTGTTCTGGGTGTATTCTTTGCAGGCAGAGAAGCAGTGGTGATCAGTGTTAAGAATTTATGAGGATTTATTTGCATCAATCGATGGATGGGGGATGGAAGCTGGGAATGAGCAGACATAAAACACTGAGCTTTCATCGACATCTTCCTCTGTAAGTGTAAATGTGTAATGTGGCAGCTCTTTTAAAATGATGAACGTCTTCTTGGTAGAATGAATATTTCCACTCATACATACATCACTCTCTCTATATATTTCATCGAGGCTGGTATATGATGGGAGCCACGAGAAGAGCGGTGGTTTTACTGATTTGAATATCGCATCACCTTGCATACATAGAGCCTTCAGCCGTTGAACCTTGCAGACCAGTCTCCTGATGATCACCCATTGCTTTACAAATAGAACGAAAATTCTATGGAGGAAGAGATCACCCATCAGCAGTTTTCTCGTGAAATGTGAGAAAAAATATTTTTTTTTTATCAAATCTGGACTTTTCTTTTTGTATCATTTGTAAATCCCGTTTTTTCATACTAACACTTACACAGGACGAAACCGCAAAAATCTTTATAATTTTTATAGTTCGCTACTGCAAAAATCATAGAAAACTTTTTCTAGTTTCGAAGCACGAAAATTATAGAGATTTTCACACTTTGTAATTGCGAAAATCACATGGACGATATTTTTTAGGGTTTCAATTTTTCGCAGTTTGGAACCGTGAATGCGAAAATCACACAGAACTTTTGGTAATTCCGAAGCGTAAAAATCATATGATTTTCACAGTTCCAAACTGTGAAAAAATTAGTATAAGAAAAATAACCAAGCGAAGATTCAAAAATGATAAATAATTAAACGAAAAAATCAAATTTGATAAAAAAATCGGAGAAACACCACATTTTTTGCTCGAGCAATATTTCTCCGTGTTAGTTTGAGCTTAGAAATTTTGCTCAACATTGGATAAAAGAATTGAAAAACTAATATGCGCCTTTATCTGGTCATCTAATGGCGAAAAGAGAAAACATTGGATAAAAGCCGATCATATTCTCAGACCTTACAACCAGGGTGGTCTCAATATCAAGAAGCCAGGATTAGTCATGGAAGGCCTCCAAGCAAAAATGGCTAGGAAAGTTATTAATAAATCTTCTCAATGGGCAAACTTTGTCTCGCTCGAGTATAAATCCAATCAAAGAAGCAAGAAAAGCAGTTTGTGGAACAATTTAATCATTCTAAACTCGCATTCAGCAGGAATCAATTTTAATTGTGGGCAACGGTTCCAGTGATTTTTGGGACACTCCATGGTGCTCCCCTATCATTTCAAAACCCCCGGATACTCCCTTCGCAGGAACAATAGCTCAGTTATTGAATTCAGAAAGAACTAAACAACAAATCATCCCCTTAATGCCTCCTCATGCCCAAGATAAATTGGCCACCATCCAGCTATCCAACCAGCCAGATAAATGGATTTGGACTGGGCATTCCTCAGGCGAAGTCATAGTAAAAGGATACATTAAGCATTCCTCTCAAAATAAGGTCCAATCTGATCCATGGAAAAAAAAATCTGGTCCTCCCTTATCCCCAAAAAAATAAAGTTTCTTCTTTGAAAAATAAACCATGGGTGATTCTGGTTGATTCCTTCTTCCAACAACATGGTTTTCAGCTAGCTTCTAAATGCAGATGTTATGTCAATCCCTCCATTGAATCCCCAGACCATCTATTCTGGCAGGGAGGGATAGCAACTAACATATGGAAGGGGTTAGGATAAGTTCTAAATTTCGACCCTAGAGTTTGCTCTCTTGAAGAACTATCAAATAAGTGGCTGCAACAATGAAGTCCTAACTCCCAAATGGGTATGTTAAAGATTCTTTGTTACGGTTTGGGCATCTGGGAAATATGGAAAGCTAGATGCGCTGTTATTTTTGGAGAAGGAAAAAACTTGTTGAAGGAAAGAATTTTTAAGTCCAATGTCGTATCCACCTGCAAAAGCCGTTTAGCCAGAATGAAGCCTTCCTCCTATCCATCAGCAACAGATATTCTCCAATTTGATCTCCTGGGCATCCCCACCTTGAATGTAAAAATAAAAAACCAAATTCCAAGTTCCTGGATTCCAGCAGAACAGGGAGCCACAGCTGATGTTGCAACCAAAGATGATGTGGCCGTGATAATCATCAGATCCTCTAGAGGTTCCTTCATATCTGCAGAATCCTGCATCATCAACTCCATAAATCATTACCAAAAGCTCTTGATGATTAATCACAAAGCAAAGACCCTAACAACAACCGTTGCTGCCAACCTTTCCCAAATTCAATGGGACCGATTCACAGGGGCCCCTTCCATCACAAAGTGGGTCAGCACTCAGCATCACAACCCAAATTAGCAATCGGTTCATCCGTAAATCAGCTAACATTCCAGCCCTTCTATTAGTAAACGCCTGCAAAAAGAGGCATCTGCAATCACCCCGCCGTTTTCAATCGCCGAATCATCCCAATCGATGTGTTGTTAGCCGTCCAACAAAACGCCACTTCCTTATCCTTATAGGTCAATTTGATCGCCTTCCAATCGCATCCTCTGTAGCTGGCCGTCGTCGGCTCTCTTTTGTTTCCATTGTTCCTTTGTTTCAATAAAAAAAAAAAAAACAGTACAAGAGTGCTGCACCAAATGGGTTTTCCAGCCCGAAGTTTAAGGCCCTGGCGATTATTTCGAGCATCTCAATGCAAATCATTCATCACATGAGGACCAGGTAGAGTATTCTGCTAATGAGATTATTATCCGCATCCTTTTTTCCCCTTTGTCTCCGCTGCTGATTTATGATAAGTCTGAAGGATTGTATCACAGATGGTTTGATGCCATCATTTTAGCGAGCGGTCCTTTCCCTGCTCTCCATTGATTGCCACTCTATGAGTAGGAAGTCGTGAGCATTGTTGGCCAGAGTGCTTCAATTTGAAAATGCTTTCCAACTTCCTAATCTGAAAATACACTATTAAACCTTGCAGGTACAAGTTATAGTCTGAGTCATAACTTTAAACTATCTGCAACAAGTGTCAATAATGCTGCAAATGCTGCGGATGTCGGCCGCCGAGAACTGATGACCGCATCACAAACTAACAGCAACTGGGTTTCTTTTCTTGCATGCTGAAATTACAATACTTGATTTTTACATTTCCAGCAGCTTATGGCTACGGATGAGCAATCGGAAGCAGAATACCTGGCCAAGAACTTAAGGGATCAAGAAGATCTATCAAAGATCCAATCTTTCAGAGCAGATCACTACCTGGCCATGAACTTATAGGGAATGACATTGATCATGAAGATCCAATCATCAAATATGTAGAAGATATTGCCACCTGCCGGACTTGATCATGAACATTGCCAGCTCCAACTTGCCGCTATTGCACAGTGTGAATGGTGTTGTTTAATTCAGATTATTCCATCAGCTTGTTTTATATATGGGAATGTTTCAATCATTTCGGTACTCTTGTGCAAGAGTTTATCAAACACTTCTTATCGGGAGATTTTTGTCGTGCTTTAAATTGATGACATGACAGGGCAAATGTCTGACTTAAAATTTGTCTAAATATCATAAATTCAAAATTATACCAAGAAATTATCAACAAATACGCTTATATCAATATGAGATGTATGAAGAGGATGTCCTTGTTACCTCAACGTCGTATGTTCTATAGTCTGACTGGTTCAGAAGAGCACAAGAAATACTTCTGCCAAGTCCTTATGATCTTCATAAAAACTAAAACCTAAAAGAAAAAAAAAACCCTCTTTCCAGACACTGATCAGCCTCGCCTCATAAAAACTGCCACCCTCTTCTGTTCCTTGGTAGCATGAGTTTGTAGGCGCCTGGCGCCATCTCTTCATCTGAATAAATAAAATTTTCAATAATAATAGCATCATTGTAAGATTCCTCGATATTTCTTAGCCGTTGTACAAAGCATCTATCTGGAATTGACGCTGGAACGAAACCAGCCGTTGTATAGAACGAAGGTTGGTTTTCTTCTAGTGCCTGTTTCAAACAATGATTTTATATGGTCTGGTTTCTGAGAAAAATTGCTATGTTTTTTTAAATTTTAGATTTTTTATTGCTAGATGATTCAAATAGACCTATTGGCGAAAACGCCTACATTTATAAGCATTACTAGAAAAGAAGTGGTTTAGCGACACTTTTTTCATTGTTTAACGACCCAAAAAAGCGTTGCAAAAAAAATTTCCGATGCTTAGGTAAAGCGTCGCTTAAATTGATGTCGCTAATTTGTGACGCATTTTTTGTCGCTAGTTTGATACGTTTTTTTATGTCAATGATTTGCGATGTTTTTTTATGTCAATGATTTGTGATGTTTTTTTGTGCCGCTAGTTTGCGATGTTTTTTTGTGTCGATGATTTACGACGTTTTTTTGTGTCAATGATTTGCGACGCTTTTTTATGTTTGTGTTTTGTGACGCATTTTTGTGTATGTGATTTGCGACGCTTTTTTGTGTCGATATTTATGACATTTTTTTGTGTCGTTGATTTGCGACACTTTTTTGTCTCTATTTTGCAACATTTTTTTGTGTCAATTATTTGTGATGCATTTTTTTAGTTTGCGGCACTTTTTTATGTCGCTAGTTTGCGACGCTTTTTTGTGTCTGTGATTTGCGACGCTTTTTTGTGTCGATGATTTTTGACATTTTTTTGTGTCGCTAGTTTGCGACGCTTTTTTTTGGTCCAATGATTTACAACGTTTTTTTGTGTCGTTAGTTTGCGACGCTTTTGAACACATAAGCGATAATTTTAACATTACATTACCAACTCTTTTTTTACCCATTTCTGAAGCTTTCTATTGACATAAAATATAAAACTATTCTAAATTAAATTTATAAAATTATATACATACAGAACCACATTACATTGAAATAGAACATTCATTCAAATTCAAAAATTTAAATCAGCCATATCTCAAAATATATGGGACGACTATTGTGTCCAAACTGTCTATTAAGTACATAAACATTCAAGTCACCAATGTTCAAGACTCACATTCTTCAGTCTTTTGTGAAAGAAGTACTGCAGTTGAGAGTTGCTTCTAAGCCTCCTCAGGAGTCTCTGGTTCAACATGCTCCTTTAACAACTTGTGCATGAATACTGATTACAGTTTGTTAAGTGTACCAATTGGATTTCTCGCCTATATCTTTCCTCACAAGTAGCTTTCAGAGGGCATTGTTATAGTTACATAAAGCAAATATAAGTTGACTGGACAGAGCTAAGGGTTCCTTGAAGATGTCAGAAACAGTTTTTCGCAAAATGCTTTACAACATGATAAACAGCCTGCAAAACAATATGTGGGCCGCCACATTACCTTTTTCTTCACTATCTTCTCTTACAAATAACATGTTTTTTCCAGATTGAAATCATAAGCATATATACCAGTAATAAGTTTATTGCCTCGCCAAAGATTTCAAGCCATGGTGATGTGCCAGATTATTCAATTTGAAATAGCACTTCAAACTCGAAGCAAGGGAAAAATAAGATTTTGGAAATTGTTTACTTCAAATTCTCTCGGGGCCATGTCTCAGTAGCTGCAAGCTTAACCACAGAGCATAGCTTCTGAAGTAAAAAAAAAAAAAGGTTAGGAGTAAAAAAGACAGCACTATAAGTAAAAGACTACCTTTCTACATGCAGGCGGATCCACTGGGGGGCAAAGGGGGCAGCCGCCCCCCGAATCCCACCTAAAATTCTTCTGACCAGTGTAAAAAAAAAATTTATATATATAAAAAATAAATTTATAATTCGAAATTTTTAATTTTGCCCCCCCAAATTCAACCCAAATCTTTTATTATGTAATTTTGCCCCCTCAAAAAAAAATTCCAGGCTCCGCCACTGTCTACATGTAACAAGATGCAAAGAGAGCACAGGTAAACTGAAATCGATGATACAATATTCACAATCGCATTATCTGTAGTGAACATAGATGCTTAAACCTTGATTCTATTAGAAACTTACCGAGTAGACTAGACAATGGCGTGGAGTTCAATGTCCGGCCTTAGCTTCTAGGCACTCGGGTCTCGCTCCGCAATCAGAGAAACCATCGAGTACTGCATCGCCCCAAACAGGCAGTAGACCACAGTAATCCCCGACGGAGACCCTATCATAGCCGCCGCCTTCAGCAGCCAAAATAGTAATGAGCTAAACTCTCAAGCAAGGCAGCAATCAGGATAAAAGTGTCAGAAGTTTCTCTGCAGAATTTCCTGAAGTATGTTCCATGTTGCGATGGAAAGTGTCGCAACAGTGAAGAAAAAGCCTCCTATAACCCAATCACTAGTACCAGGGCCGTTCCCGACAATTTCAGGGCCCTGGGCGGAAAAAATTTCGGGGCCCCATATAACATAAAATTTAACATAATTTTGTATACATCTTAAAGCAAATATATACAACTTCTACACATGATACAAAGTGTGATTTATTAACAATATCATTTTGGTCTTCTCTTCATCTCAAGAAAGGATGTCTCATTATCTTTACCTGCAAACTCCAAATACACGAATAAATCACCGAAAAATATTTCTTCGAGCATTTTTTGAGTATATTACAACAAAAGCAATATACTCTATCAACTGTTTTTGAGTAAATTAACCATTTTCTATCCTTAGTTTCACCATTGTTCATCCTTTTTGAATAATGAAAATTAGAAAAATGTCTAGAAAATTTATCTAAAGGAAAAATAATATTTAATTCACGTATAGGCCCCTTTTCAACTAATAAATCTTTAGTTTTGTTATCAAGATAATTCCAATTTTTAGGATCATATATATCTACAAAAGACTCATCTACGATATTTTGATCATCTATATTCTCATCCTCCTGAATTTTTTCAGTTTGTTCACAATTAGTCTGATTAATATCCGCGGACACATTAGAATGACTAGACTGTTTAAAAAGTTTATTTAAAGCACCTCTTTGCGTCTCTATAAATTGTTCATCTAATTTTCTTTTTTTTCTTTTTTCAGATCCGGATAAATATTTTTTAGGCATCATATTATGCAAAATAAAAATAGGAACAACACACCTATTCAAATGAAGATGATTCAGAACAACAAAATGGTCCGATGGTGTTTCAAATTAATGGAAAAGACCTACAATAAAAAGATATATTAGTCATATGATTATAAAATCAACGAATATGATAAATTATGAAATGGCAGATTATAGACAGATCTATTTAAATGTAAACTAAATTTTAATTTTTATAAATCCATTTAAATTAAATCATTTTGCAGGTTATACATGGCTGACATTTGAATCAAAATACTGTGTTATATCCATACAAAAATAGTTAAATAAAAGAGAAATGAAACTGAGTTGCTGACCTAATTTGTTGATGTTGAAACTCGAACTGCTCTTCCACTTCTGTCTTCACAAATCACAATCCAACTTCAAGAACTCAATTTTGAAAGAAAATAGAAGTATGAGAGAAGCTGTGAACTTTAGGGTGCATATGCGGCTGTTGTGTGTCACTTAGGGTTTGATTTAGGGTGTAAGTGTAACCAAAATTAAAAAATGGGCCCCTAAGAGGGCCGGGCCCTGGGCCACCGCCCGAATGGCCCAAACACCAGGGCCGGCCCTGACTAGTACTCGCCAGCATGTCAGATGACATCAAATGCGGCGTGTAATGAAGGTCCGTGGCTGAGTTTGACTGTGAAGGAGTTGATGCAGACCAGAGCGAGGGACATTTGTAGAAAGTCACAGTTAAGG
This sequence comes from Kalanchoe fedtschenkoi, assembly GCA_002312845.1. NCBI lineage: Eukaryota > Viridiplantae > Streptophyta > Magnoliopsida > Saxifragales > Crassulaceae > Kalanchoe > Kalanchoe fedtschenkoi. Next base: position 1,596,126 of record NQLW01000048.1, read on the forward strand.
TCCCAGAAATCGACACAATTGTGCCCAAGATTTTGACTTGGCTTTTCAGACTTCCTAGCCTCACCTTCTCCATTCTGATTCAATGCGGCTATTTGTGAGAAAAGAGAAGTTTTGTTCTAATGGCAGCTTATGGAGTGGTGGAGGGTAGCTGGTTTCTGATAATTTACAGTTCTGTTTCTATACTGCTATTTCAGATCAACTTATAAGACATATTGGTTGCTTCAGTATTTGTTCTAATACATTTATGTTGAATGGAAGTATTAAACATTTTATTGTTATCTGTTTGCTTAGGATAGGAAATTTGGAGAAGGTGTTTCAAATTTGACGAATCTCGAGAAATCTTACTTTGTTTCAGTTACATATACCACTTTGTTATTTGTATTCTGCCCTTATGGAAAGTGGTCTCTTTCAGGTTGGATGAAAATCGGAAGGACTTTCAAAAGAGCTACTTTTGTTCTACTCAATTAGTGGGGCTCTAAGAGAATATGAGGCAGAGGGAACAAGAAAATCATCTTCATACATTTTATTCTTGGGTAAGTGTATTTCAAAATCATTTGATCATATCTTTTTTACTTGTTATGAATTTATAATGTTTAGGTCTTCCTGATCAGAAGAACCTTACTTCACATTTTTGTTATCTGTCATGCCATTAATAAAAAGCTTAATCAAAATTCCTCATGGAAATAAATAAGATGCATTTGTGAGGAGGATAGATGGTTTCTCATAATTTACATTTCTGTTTCTATACTGCTATTTCCGATCAAGTTATAAGACATATCGGTTGCTGCAGTATCTTGACTGCTGATTAAGCACTCATACCGTTTTGCCAAGGAAGTAGTAGAGAAACAACACATTTCAGAGTGGTAAGTATCCGACAGTTTCAGCCGGTGCAGCTTGCTAAATTGCAAATACTAAATTAGTAAAGTACATATAAGCTTCCTAATACTTTATTTTGAATAAAAGTAAAAAATAAAGAGTTTTATTGTTACCAATTTGGTTAGGATAGGAGATCTGGAGAAGGGGTTTCAAACCTGACAAATCTTCAGAAATCTTACTTTGTGTGGAGAGGTCTTTCCGTTTGTATGAAGACTTTGCAATGTCAAAATAGAAGGAAAGTTCTCAAAAGTCAAAATCAATAAAGAAAAAAAATTATTGAGGCAGGTTGCAAATGGCTCTTGGTTTTATTTGTTTGGCTTCATTAGTGTAGAGATTCCTGGGCACATGGCTGCAGCACAACACCCGCTGGTCGCTTGACAATTATTGTAAATGAGATCTTTCACTGTCACTGACAGCCGGGCGTAAGTAAACAAATGAGAAGAAGCTGGTAGAATTTTTGTAGTGTTCTCATTGCTGACTGCACAATAATAATTGTTACTATACTATACGATGTCCGGGTTTAGAGGAAGCTTCTTGGCTGGGAGATCAAGGAGATGAACCTGGACATTCTTGTGTCTAGATTCATCCGAACAGACTAACCAATAATTCTCTTCCCCATAAGTAGAGATGAACCTTGAAGGATGATTTTTTCCCTTCACCTTGGCCTCCTTTTATAGTCAAAATGAAGGAAGACAAGATTCTTAAGGTGAGGAGGTATGAACTCCTTTTTCTCATCTTCACACTTCTTATTTTCAACCTTTGTGGCTTTCACATTGCTTTGGTGACTTTCCTATTTCTTAATTTCAACATTTGATGGCTCTTCCCAAACCATTCAACAATGGTTGCTATCTTTGAATTAGGAAGCAAACAAGCACACCTCTTGTATCCCTTTGCTGACAATTAGAGAGGAAGAATTTTGCATGTGTGAAAATAGCCTTTTGTTGACAATAAGAGAAGAAGAAAATACGGAGAATATGAGTGTGACATAACAGTTGCCAGAACTGAAATGTTCAAATGTCAACACTAATGGAATGGAATCTCAACGTGCCGGTTGGTGCTCCGTCAGTCACTCTCATCACCTGCCTTTTCTTATTGACTACATAAAATATTCCGACTTGCATTATGGTTGACTAAACAACTCGTACGATACTGCCCAAGGCCATGGCAGCTAAACATATAGAACAAGAGCAAACATTGTGTGGCTTGGTTTCTACTACTCAATACAGACTACTCCTGCATTCTGCGTTCATCATCGTTTTCCAGCTTAAGGAACTAATCATGTCTGGAGTGGAGCCACTGGCTGCTGCAGCAGCAGGCAAGCTTTTGTCCACCCAAGGCGCCCATGATTTCTTCTTCAACTGGAAGCTTGATGATTCCTTGCTCCAGAGATTGAAGTCACTGGTCGGTCATACAAAAAAGTTACTGAAAGTTGCAGAGACGAGGCAGATCCAAAAAACAAACAGCATTGGTGATGAGTGGTTTGAAAAAGCAAGGTTTGCCATATGTGACGCTGAGGACGTGTTGGACAAGATCATCACAGACGTCCAAAAGGAAGAATACAGAGCGGGTGATTCTCCTGGTATTGGTTATGATGTTAAAAAGAAGTTGAGATATAAAGGGAAGGATGTTGGCCGCTCACTTCATCCATTTAAAAAAACCCGGGAGGCGGAAATGAATGAAATCATTCTAAAGCTAGATTCCATAACTAAAGACAGTCAGGTGAGCCATCTTAGTCTGGACAGCACTGATGAACTTGCAGCAATTAGAGAGATGAGAGGGAAGCCTACAAGTTCTGTCAATGACACGATTAAAGTTTGTGGTCGATCAGAAGATAAGAAGAATATAATGATGCTGTTGGAGTCGAGGGATGGAGCTGACGATGCTCTTCGAGTTATTCCTATTGTAGGCTTGGGTGGTGTGGGAAAAACAACAATTGCCGGTATGGTTTTTTACGAATGCAGAAGTTCGACACCCCCTATGTTTGATGTAAGTGCTTGGGCTTGTTTGTCAGATGAGTTCAAAGTTAAAGATGTTATCAAATCAATTTTAGAATTCATTACCAAGCGCAAGCCCAAGCTTGAAGGGTTGGATTCGCTCCAGCAAGAGTTGAAGAAAGAATTAAAGGATAAGAAATTTCTACTCGTTTTAGATGACATGTGGAGTAATGACATCTCGAGTAAAGATAGCAGGAAGTGGGATGAACTGAGAATTCCTTTTTTAGTGGGAAAGTCCGGAAGCAGGATTATAGTCACAACTCGCAGTAAGAATGTTGCAGATTCTGTGACTAGTGTTCTAGGTGTGTTCTATCAGTTAAATGTTATGTTGGAGGATGAAAGTTGGTCATTATTTCAGTCTGTGGCGTTTTCGGATGGGGGTGAGAGGGCACTACCGACATTAAAAAAGATTGGCCGAGGAATTGTTGACAAATGTAGGGGCTTGCCTTTGGCAATTAATATGATTGGAAGATTGCTTCTCACATATGGCAGTGATGAAAAGAAATGGAAACGTGTATTGGATAGTGAAGTCTGGAGAATAGATGCTGCAAGATGCAAAATTCTCCCTTCACTATGGCTAAGCTACTACCACTTGCCAGAACATATCCAACAATGTTTTGCATATATCTCTTTATTACCAAAAGATCATGTGTTTAAGATGGAGGAGATGGTATTGTTGTGGGTGGCAGAAGGTTTCATTGAAAGGACTCTAACACTTGAACAACAAGAAGACGTAGCCCGGGGATATTTCGATCACTTGCTTTTAAACTTTTTCATTCAAGAGAGTAGCACTGACCCATCCCAATTTGTCTTGCATGACCTCGTTCATGATCTGGCGGAGTATGTTTCGAGAGGCTTATGTGTTAACTGGGCTGATATAAATTTACAGTCACGCCGTTTGTCCTACATTCAAGGGAAAGATGAAATGTTGCTGTACAATTTAAAGGTACAAAAACTAACACGCCTCCGCACCTTCTTACCAAAGGTAAATAAGTACGGTGAACTTTACTTGGACGATAAGATTTTGAGTGATATGTTGTCAAATTTCAAATTATTGCGGGTACTTTCTTTGCAAGGCTATCGCATATCTGTGCTGCCCGACTCAGTGGGAGACATGAAGCTCTTACGGTACATGAATATATCAGAGACGCATATTGAATGTCTGCCCCAAAGGATTTGTCGCTTATACAACTTGCAGTTTTTGATTTTAAGGGGTTGTTATAGACTTAAACGGCTCCCCACAAACATAGTTGATCTGGTAAACTTACGTTATCTAAATGTTGATGACACCCGACTTGAAGAAATGCCAGATGGAATTGGAAGAATGAAAAGCCTTCAAATGCTACCTAATTTAGTTCTAGGAAAAGGCAAATCAAAACACATGAAGGAGCTTAAAGGTGTCACTAGTTTGCATGGGGAACTACAAATATCTGGACTGGAAAACATTACCGATCCAGAACATGTAGTTGCTGCACAACTTGGGAAAAAGGAGTATCTTGAAAAGCTTGTTTTGGAATGGCAATGGATAGAGGAAAGAGAGACAACAACCTTGGATGAGAGAGTTCTTGATGCCATTCAAGCACATGAGAACTTGAAGAAACTAACAATAAGTTGGTACGGTGGTAAGAGGTTATCAACTTGGATAGTCGGTATGACTCCTTCCTCCTATGTTATGTTGCAGTCTCTGTGCATTAGTAATTGTTTCAATTTAGAAACTCTACCGCCACTTGGTAACTTGCCAGCTCTCAAGAGTCTTACTATTGATAGCTCAAATTGCATAAAATCCATGGGTGGGGAATTTTGTGGGGGCGGGAGTAATCCTTTCCCAGCCTTGGAGATACTGAATATCGAACGCATGGAAGTGTTGGAAAGATGGTCTTTTTCAGGAGGTGATGGAATGGGATTCCCATCACTGAAGGAGCTTCGAATTAGACGGTGTCCGATGCTGACGAACATGCCATTTTGTTTCCCTACTCTGACAGCGTTAGAAATTGAAGGATGTGGTAATGTATTTGGATCTAACATGTGCAGTGGAAGTCCATCATTGGGCAGCCTACGTCTTCTGAAGGAGCTTAGCATTGTGAAGCTGGAGTGCTTAGAATTCTTGGATGACGGATTTTACGGAAATGACGGTTGTGATATTGTTTTCCCATCTTTGGAGAAGTTCAAAATACGTGATGTGTATGCATTGAAAATTTGGTCTCTTCCGGGACGTAACAGACAAGGATTCCCCTCTCTTAAGGAACTCGAAATTCAGAATTGTCTGAAGTTGATGACATTTCCAATTTGTTTCCCTTCTCTGATAAACTTACAGATAAAAGATTGTAATAAACTTTTGGGACCGGAGATGTGTGGGGGTCCATCACTAGGGAACTTGCCAGCTCTTGAGGATCTCACCATCAAAGGATTTGATTGCCTTGAATCATTTAACGAAGGATTTTATGGCGATGAGTCTTCTAATGCTTCCTTCTTCCCAGCGTTGGAGAAACTGGAAATCAGTAAGATGCCACGTTTGAAAACTTGGTGTTTTCCAAGAGGTGATAGACGTGGGGGATTTGTCTCGCTCAAAGAGGTACAAATCAAAAAATGTAGCCAGTTGACAAAAATCCCATTTTGTTTCCCTTGTCTGACTACGCTTGGTATTTTCAAATGTGATGATCTAATTGAAATTGAGATGATTGGTGGGCCGGAAGAAGGATCAGTCTCGACAACATACGGACATTCTCTGCTGTCTATAAGCATCAGTAACTGTCCGAAGTTGGAAGAAGTACCCAAGAACTTTGTCAATTTGATGGATGTTAATTGTGGTGGTGGATGTAACAAGTTGGCGTCTGTGCCCAGATTGCAACATGTTCGCAACTTATCGTTGAGCTACGTTAGTGAGTCGATGTTGTCACTCAAAGCAGCAATACAAGACAGCACATACCTAGAGAAATTGAGTATACAGAGCGACTGTAGTAATTTTACTGTGGAATTGTTGAGTATGGATCTGAATCGTCTCACATCTCTTAAGCATCTCCATCTCATGATCCCCGGTGATGACTATGAAAGAATGGGATGGGAAAATGATGAAATAATGGCAAAAAGGCCACCGCCTAATCTCTCACATTTGCAGTTTTCTTTTTGTAGTTTTCAGACGAGCGCTAAGGTTCTGACTTATTTTTCCAACCCCAATGCTCCCATCACCAGTTTGAAATTTTTTTCCTGTCAGGTTGGGGAGTCATTCCCACCTGATGTGGAGTTGCCTTCTGTTGGAAGAGATTCTTGGCTAATGGAAGAGAGAGCTAGGAGAGAACTCTTGAAGAGAGAATTGTATTTATGATGGGATAATTTACAAGTGAAGGCACACCTCCTATTTATACTACTCTTGGATACTTCCTACCACATATCACCTACTACATATCACCTACCACACATCACCTACTACAAGACCAAATATTCAATTAACCCATTACAAGCCCAATTAGCAACCTAAGTCCAAATCAATTTTATCAAATCAAGTTTATAATTTAACATCCTCCCTTAAACTTGATTTGTAACTCCAAGCGT
>NQLW01000048.1:1609349-1658052 GCA_002312845.1 Kalanchoe fedtschenkoi
AAACCCGCTCTGATACCATGTAGAAATGTTGGATCCACACTCAAAACCAATTGGCAATGAGTGGGGGAGCCCAACTTTATATAAGGATCGCTTAAGAGCTTCCACTGGGCGATGTGGGATAATACCACTTAATATGCTCAACACTCCCCCTCACTTGCGAGGACCTTTGTTAACCTTGACAAGTGGGACCTCGTGCGGACCTAGTTAACCGTCACAGGCATGTTCTAAGAGTGCGGCCAAAACCCGCTCTGATACCATGTAGAATTGTCGGATCCACACTCAAAACCAATTGGCAATGAGTGGGGGAGCCCAACTATATATAAGGATCAATCTTGAGCCTCCACTGGGCGATGTGAGATAATACCACCATGCTAAACAGATATGTATACGGATATCACTGATACGGAATCGGAAACAGGATAAACTAATGTGTCAGTGCTTCTTAATTTGCAATACATACCAGAAAGATGGCCGGCCAACAAGCTGATTTGAATTCCCAAGAAGAAACCAATGCCCCCAATAAAACAACAACATCAGGTAAAAACTTCTACTCAGAAAACTTACGGGTTTGCTTTTCCTTCATTTCTTGACAAGTTCTTATCTTGAGCATTATCACTTGTTAAACAATCCGTAACTAAAACTTCTTTGTTTCTCCTCCACATCTGACATGCAAAAGAATACATTTTAAGACTGCTGCCAACTCTCAAGCACGAATCGACACTTCTGAAATTCGCTGATTTGTATACAAACAGTACAAGAGTGCTCCACCAAATGGGTTTTTTCAGCCTGAAGTTTAAGGCCCTGGCAATTATTTCGAGCATCTCGATGCAAATCATTCATCACATGAGGATCAGGTAGAGTATTCTGCTAATGAGATTATTATATCCACATCCTTTTTTCCCCTTTGTCTCCGCGGCTGATTTATGATATGTCTGGAGGATTCTATCACAGATGGTTTGATGCCATCATTGTAGCGAGCGCTGTCCTTTCCCTGCTCTCCATTGATTGCCACTCTATCAGTAGTAAGTGGTGAGCATTGTTGGCCAGAGTGCTTCAATTTGAAAATGCTTTCCAACTTCCTAATCTGAAAATACACTATTAAACCTTGCAGGTACAAGTTATAGTCTGAGTCTAAACTTTAAACTATCTGCAACAAGTGTCAATCATGCTGCAAATGCTGCGGATGTTGGCCGTGGAGAACTGATGACCGCATCACAAACTAACAGCAACTGGGTTTCTTTTCTTGCACGCTGAAATTACAATACTGATTTTTACACTTCCAGCAGCTTATGGCTATGGTTGAGCAATCGGAAGCAGAATACCTGGCCAAGAACTTAAGGGAACGGCATCTATCACGAAGATCCAATCTTCAAAGCAGACTCTCTGGCCATGAACTTAAAAGGGAATGACATTGATCATGAAGATCCAATCTTCAAATAGGTGGAAGATATTGCCACCTGCCGGACTTGAAACTGCAATACAATGTGAACATTGACAGGTCCAACTTGCCGCTATTGCACAGTGTGAATGGTTTTTTTTAATTCAGATTATTCCTCAGCTTGTTTTATATATGAGAATGTTTTTTTTTAATCAACACTTTATTAAGAAAAGAAAAGGCTGAAACGCCTACAACAAACCCGGTTCAGGTCCTAAATAGACAGAGGAGAGACCCTAACAGGCAAGGGCGCGAAGCGCCTAGGACCTATACTCGAACAAATGGTTATATGCCAGTACCGAGATAACATACAAAACTACTACAGGAGACTATGCTCTGGATAATCGTCTTGCTCCATGAGGAGGGAGGTCTCCCTTGGCAGATTGGCATATTGGGACCAGTGAGCTACTTCACCTCTTCTAATGCTCTTATCCAGCAGGCTCCGCGCAGCTACATTGCAGGACATGGGGATGGTCCTGAACTTCCAGGTCAAAGGACCTCGCAGTAGAGTCGCTTCACTCCAGAATCTATCTGCCTCGGTTCCAATTTTGGAATCCCATTGGATTTCCGCACTAGAAGCATTAATACGGTACACCATTCTTTTAACTAATCTCAATAAGGTTGGAATACCACCCAACTCTCTATCATTTAATATGAGAATGTTTTTTTTTCTCTTGTACAAAGTTCATCAAACACTTCTTCATCGGGAGATTTTTGTCGTGCTTTAAATTGATGACACGACAGACCAAATATCTGACTTAAAGTTTGTCTACATATTATAAATTCAAAATTGATATGCTGAAGCTGACAGTGAATTACTAGTTAACTGTAACACATCAGGTGACTTCTGACTGCAGTGCTAACACAGCATGAGACGAACTGGTGAGGAACTTTACTTTTGTTAGGCTACAACTCACTTTTCACACCAGAATCAATTATACAGCCACTAATTTTGATGACCCGTGATGAAGAAATGGGTTTCTAAAACTTATATGCTTCTCCTCTACATCTTACACACAAAAGAGTTATGTGGGGAATTTGATTCTACTACCAGTCCTGGAATATTTTTTTCTATCAATTGTCTTCTTCAATCTATTAAGAATCTTGCAGTGGTCATCATCTTAAATCATTATCTGCTGCTGTGCTACCGACTCTCAACCACAAGGAGACACTTCTGAAATTGGTTCATTTGTGTACTTAGTATAATAAGAGTGCTGCGGCAAATGGGATTTTGTCAGCCTGTAGTTTATCATATCACCCTGTGATTATTTGAAGCATTCCAAGAAAAAAGCATTCATTTCCACCAGGTAGTGTATTCTACTAATGAGATTAAGCACATTCTTTTTCCCTATGTCTCTGGCTGCGGATTTTCGATCTGTCTGAAAAGATGCTGCTGTTCAGCCACTCTGCGCTTTATTAAATGGTGTGGATTTTGAACAATTGTGGAGATCGTGGATGTGGACTCTGTTGGAGAGTTGAACCACGTTAAAAAATATCGTGTGTTTCTTTCGTCTTTTATTCATATTATTGTGTGTTGGTGCGTATTATTCGTGTAAGTGTCTCGTGTTGTCGTTCCGCTGCACGTGCCGAATAGAGAGGAGAGGCCTCTCCGCCCGAACAATTAGGCTTTTTCTGCATGAGCATGTGTCACCGGGACTCAAGAACCTATGAGATCGATTGTTGGAATTATGCAAAGCTACATTGTTTTTCATAGAGTGAAGGGAAGATATGTTATTTTTGTGAAATGGTGTTGTATGTATTGGGTTGATGACTAGGAATATGTTGCACCTGTAATTCCCGGGGCGGTTTCATTGGGTGGACAGTGGGGAGGTCTAGACCAAACAATCATAATTCAGTGTAAAAATAATATATTTTTAATTTTTGTACCCTCTATTAAGTTTAAAAATATTATATTTCTTATTTTTGTACCCCAATTAGCTTTAAAAAAAATTTAGTATTAATGACGTCATTCATTCAGTGACCAAAGCATAGCCGACTCGCCATTCGTGTGTGAACATCTAGAACCACTCTCTAGCCAGGCTTGTTCAACATGAGCCTGCGCCAGCCGATTACTCTTAGCACCTCCTAATTTCCTTTTATTCTGCTTAACATTGGTGATCTTGATTTTGTTTGCATGAAAGAAGAATATCATAGCAGGTGATTAGTTAGTCTGGCAGGTCTTTGTATTCTTGCTGTTACATCACATAGATTGAGGAAAAACTTTAGAGGCCCAGAATACAAGTAAATTTGTTTATTTATGTTAAAGTGGGTGAGTCGTGATTTCTGACAATTCTTACTTTTAAAGTTCGAATTTTAATGGTTGAGTGTATGTTTTGTAATTCCCGACATCTCCCTTGTTTGAGTTCAACATGAGCCATCTTTGGTAAGTTACTTACCGGTGCTGATAATTTGACGTCATCGGTGACGAAAGCATTGCGGACTCATCATTCATGTGTGAACATCTAGAACCACACTCCCTTGATATTTTTGTTTCTTATGTTTCATATTCTAAAATTAAAGATAAAACAATGAGTTTCAGTTAGGAGAATATCTTTGCTTCAGGCAGCGGTTTTCATTTCAACGAAACATGTTCTTTGAGTACATTTAAGGTTTCAAATTCCGAACCAAATTCTAAAATGAGATCTCATTTTCCCAACTGATGAGAAGGTGGTCGTAGAACTGATTCTTTTGAATTTCAACCTTTTGTCATTTCAAGCTTTTGTGCTGGATTGTTCGGCAAACACACTTTCATAAAGAGGAATCACAACTTGCTGCTCCATCACTCAATTCCATTGCTTCTTTAACTTTACCAACCTAAACTTGTCGTCCATAAAGACTGTGTCTCTTACACATCTCACAATCAGGAATTGTGATGAGATGAAGGCAGTCTCTAACTTGAAGCTGACAAATCTCACCTCCCTTACACACTTGGAACTCGCAGAATTTCCAGAAATCTTCACACTTGAAGCTGGTTGTCTTCCTAAATCTATTGAGGAACTTACAATTTTGGACTTCCCTCGTCTTGAATCCTTATCTAGACTGCTCCCAACTCTCAAGAACCTAAGACGGCTTGATGTAAGTCGGTGTCCACTTGTAAACCAGAAGCCCCGGTCAAAGATAAAGAAGCTGATTCCTCAACAATGCATCTAATATAACGGGCTTCCCAATACATAAAACATGGACAACCACAATTGATACTGTTTGATAGTGGCGCACTTACTCACTGCGGATCAGCAAGAATGAATAGCTCTTGCGCATCTCCAAGTATCAACTCATGCTTCTCCTCTGCATCTAACACGCAAAAGAGTTATCTCGGGAATTTGATTCAACTGCCAGTCCTAGAATATTTTTATCAAACTTATGGCATCATCTATCTATCAACTGTCTTCTTCAATCTGTTAAGAATCTTGCAGTGATCATCATCTGAAATCATTATCTGCAGTGTTGCCGACTCTCAACCACAAGGAGACACTTCTGAAATCGGTTCATTTGTATATTATTGAGGAGGAAACGGTGTCGCATAAGGATGGCGCGAGCTTCAGCCTTTTGAATCAAAAAGTGAACGGCGTCGTTTAGCTAAGCCTCATAACGACGTCGTTTAGCTTCTCTTCTCCCTTTTCTCCTCTGTTTTCTCATTGATCGTCTTGGCCTCTTCTCAGCTATATATATTGCTCCTTCTCCATTGTATTGACAATTCAGAAATTTGATCAATAAAATTGGAGATGTTATTTAGCCTGTGATCTCCGATTTGGCTCAAAACCCTAGCTCAATCTCATGGTATTAGAGCACGAAATCTGCTACCAAATCTGCAAATTCCAGTAAATCTCTCATCCTATCTGCAAATCTCTGCTTTGTTTGGTTTCTTGCTGCGTTTTTGAAGCAATATCTCCCGGTCTACTTGATAATTCTCTTGAATTATCAACTGAGAATTCTCTGCAAATAATTCTCTTGCTTCAATCTACTTGATCTATTTGGTGAAAATGGAGAATTCAATATCTCCTGTTGTTGAACCTGTGACTGGAAGCACGAACAGTTTGCAGTCTGATTCAATTTCGTTTCTTGTCAATCCTCGACATCCATATTACATAAAGCCATGTGAACACTCTAGCACGAAGATCACTCATGTTATCTTGACAAGAATAGACAATTTTGAGCAGTGGCGAAGAAGTATTGTTACAGCTTTATCTACTAGGAATAAGCTAGGTTTCATCTATGGAACTGAGACTATTCCTAATGTTGATACCGAAATCTGGTTTGATTACAATTGTGCTAAGGAATCTGTAGTAACTTGGATCAATCATTCATCATCTTCTGATATATTCAAGACTGTTCTAAATGTAACTTGTCCTAAGGAGTTGTGGGATGAGTTAGTAACCAGATTCAGTGAAAAGAATGGACCAAGAAAGGCACAACTTAAGGCTGAATATTATGCTATGAGACAAGAAAATTTAACTGTGGATCAGTTTTACTCTAAACTTAAGAGTCTGAAGGATGCAATCAACAATATGACATCACTTAGACAATGTGACTGTTCTGTCAAATGTCTGTGGCATATTGATCACAGGTTGGAGGAAGAAGAGGATCACACTACGCACTTTCTGATGGGATTGAGAGAGGAGTTTGTGACCATAAGAAGCACAATTTTACTAATGCAGCCTATTCCAAAGATTGAGGCAGCCTACTCAATGGTTGTTCAGGAGGAAAAGCAAAGACAGAACTAAGTCAGAAGCATCACTGAAGCAACTGCATTGTTCAGTAAATCCTCATATGGTTCAATGTATAATGCAGTGAAGAAGTTCTTAAAGAATGATAGTGATAAAGCAAAAACAGATGTTATAGAGTGTTCATACTGTAAGAAATTGGGACATACCAAAGTACAGTGCTATAAACTTATTGGATTCCCTGAGAATCATAGACTTCACAAACCATTGACAGCTCAACAAATTGCAAATAGAAAAAGATTTGCTTCATATCAAGCCAATATGGTCTCTACTGATGCATCAGCTCCTGTAAATACTTCTCAGACTGAGTTACCTGACTCACTTAACTTCACCAAGTCTCTACTTCAAGAGCTCCTGAAGTTGGTAACTTCTCAAAATATTTCTGATCCACTCACAGCCACTGCAAATACTGTTATGGCAGGTAATTCTCAATGCTTCTCTGTGTCTATTGATACTGATACTTGGATAATTGATTCTGGAGCCACAAACCACATTACTTCCAATTCTGATCTTCTGAAAAATCCTCAGCCAGTATAGTCCACAATTTATCTACCTAATGGAAAATCAACTTCCATCACTCATATTTGGTGAAGTGACTCTTACCCCTACACTTATACTTCATCATGTTCTCTATGTTCCTACCTTCAATTACAATCTTATTTCTATATCCCAACTTCTGCAAAATACAACTAACAATGTCCTGTTCACCCCTACTCACTGCCTTTTACAGGACCTTGCATTGAAGAAGAACTATGTGATTGGTAAATCCTGCAAAGGCCTGTATAAACTTCCATAGTCATTGCTTCTACCCTGGCCTCAACTGATATCCCATCTTCTTTCGGTCCTACACAATCAAAGCTTTGGCACATGAGGTTGGGTCATGCATCTTACTCTATAATTAGTCATATACCTCAACTGAGTATTGCTCCAAATAAGAGTTTATTAGCTTGTCTTGTCTGTCCTCTTGCTAAACAGTCCAGACTTCTCTTTCCATCTAGTTTTTCTCATACACATGGGTGTACCTGATCGCTCAAAAATCAGAAGTTTTTCATATCCTCACCAAATACTTTACCTATGTTCAAAATCATTTTTCCAAAACTGTCAAGGTTCTAAGATCAGATAATGGTTCAGAATTTGTGAATCATTCCATGTCTTCTCTTCTCTCTACCAAAGGAATTATTCATCAAATCTCGAACCTAGGCACAAATAAATAAATCACAGGATAGTAAACAACTCACAATCTCAATCAGAAATCTAAAACAACTCAACAAACTTTCCTCTAAGTGCGGTCCCGGCAACTCACAGGATAGATTACTTTCAATTATTTTACAAATTCAAAACCTACGCACAGATAAACAAATCACACAAGGCTAGAAAACAACTCACAAGATCAAGTTGTGTGGTCCCGGCAAGAACTTTCCTCAACAAACTTTCCTCTAAGTGCATTCACCACGCTTCCGACAGAGCACCGACAAGAATAAAAATTAAGTTAGAACGAGCATAGTGGTAAACTGTAAAAAAACGAAGAGAGGAGGCGGAGAACTTATAGATTTCGAGCGTTGAAGCAGGTTGAATCGGTGAAGAAGATAGGTTAAAATTATATAGTTGTTGAGGGATGGAATTACAGTCATTGATCAATCAACCTATTACCACGCTTTTAGTTAGAAGCGTGGTAATAGAGGAACCTATTACCCGATCAACCTATTACCACGCTTTGAATAAAAACCGTGGTAATAGAGCAACGATTTATTACCACGCTTTTAACTAGAAGCGTGGTAATAGGTTATTCTATTACAAAGCTTCTAGTTGAAAGCGTGGTAATAGGTTGCTCTACTACCACACTTTTTATATTAAGGGGGTATTTGGTGGTATTTTTAAAAAAAAATCAAAAGCATGGTAATAAGTTATTCTATTACCACGCTTTTAATTTAAATTTAAAAATTTGTCAATTGAGTCAAAATATTAAAATATATTAGTATACTCTACCGTTATTAAAATATATGTAAATATATTTGTATACTCTACTGCTTTTTATATTCATTTCTGAACATATATATTAGTTTTATTAAAATTTAAATATCCCCCTAATCACCACGCTTCTTCTCTTAAGCGTGGTGATAATACACCCTTTTACCACACCTTTCATTAAAAGCGTGGTGAAAGAGTGAATCAAATTTATTTTGTATTTATTTTAATTCGTATAATTATAAATAATTAAGTGATTTTGCATGATTTGTGAGTTAATGTGATTGAATATGATATGTGTAGTAAAAATTTAAGTGAGTTTTTGATTTGTAAGTTAATAATATTTAGGATGTGGGATATTTATCATGCATGTTGTTGTCAAGTGTTTATAGTTTGTATGAAGTAGATTTTAGGATTTACGATCAACCCTCATCATGAATTTATAAATTATTTTAAATTTAATCAATGACAATCATCAAATTTACTTAAGATTCATAATAATATTAAAAAAAAATTACTACCTACCACCATGCTTATTCAAAATAAGCGTGGTGAAAGATTTAATTATCACCACGCTTCTTCTCTTAAGCGTGGTGATAATACATCCTTTCACCACGCTTTTCATTAAAATCGTGGTAATTGATAAATCAAATTTATTTTATATTTGTTTTCATTCATATAATTATAAAAAACTAAGTGATTTTGCATAATTTGTGAGTTAATGTGAATGAATATGATGTGTAGTAAATAATTAAGTTTTTGATTTGTAAGCTAATAATATTGAGGATGTAGATATATATCATGCATATTGTTGTCAAGTGTTATAGTTTGTATGAAGTAGATTATAGGATTTATGATCAATCCTTGTAAAACCAATATGAATTTATAAATTATTTTGAATTTTAATCAATGACAATCATCAACATTACTTAAAATTCATAATTTAATTAAAAAATAAAACTTGCTACCTATTACCACGCTTATTGAACAAAAGCGTGGTGAAAGAGTTAATTATCACCACGCTTTTTATCTTAAGCACGGTGATAATACACCCTTTCACCACGCTTTTCATTAAAAGCGTGGTAATTGATAAATCAAATTTATTTTGTATTTGTTTCACCACGCTTTAATTCACCACCCTTTCACCACGCTGACAAAACTCACCTCTCTTACACACTTGGAACTTGTAGGATTTCCAGAAACCTTCACACTTGAAGCCGGTTGTCTCCCTGAATCTATTGAGGAACTTACAATTATGGACTTCCCTCATCTTGAATCCTTATCCGGACTGCTCCCAACTCTCAAGAACCTGAGATTGTTTGAGGTAGATGACTGTCCACTTGTAAACCAGAAGCCCTGGTCGAAGATGTACAAGCTCATACCTCAGCAATTCAAATCGTGGGCTAGTGATGAATGTTGCACATAAGTGAACATGGATATGTATACAGACGGTATCGGAAACAGGATAAATAATGGGTTTGTGCTCTTACGTCCAGCTACTTTTGTCTACCGCACTGATGAATACAACCGGATGCTGACGATGAACCGCACATTAACTGTTATGAACCAGATGATTTCCGCCTGACAGACGATGACGGACAGCATGAGAAGAACCGGTGAGGAACATTATTATTTTTGCTATGCTGCTGCTCACTTTTCACACCTTAATCATCATTGACACAAGCGGTTATAAATTGACTAAATTTCTAAATATGAAAATAGAAGAGATAATATTATAGATCCTATTTTTGTTGGGTATTAGAAATTTTATTTGATTTAGTATTAAGCAGGAACATCAAACTAATAAATTTGAGTGTCTCAAATTTGAAACTGGCCTTGTAGAGCAGTTACATGTTATTCCATTGCTCCTTTTCGTCTTCCTAATTTTGATCATCATAAATAGTGTGTGTTGCCAGAGGGATTATCTAGCTACTTAAGGGATGTTAGAGTAAAATAATATAGTTAAGGGATACAATTCGTAAGTTGTAATAGGTTATATATTGTGCTACAATATTAGAACAAAGGATAGGAATGAAGAATGAAATTCTAATCTCCTGCTCCCCCAATCGTCTCCTTCCCCTGCCTCTCCCAATCTCAGCTCCTTCATGTAAACCTTCTCAATACGTCTCTTTATATCCATTTCCCATTCTTATTCCAGTACAGTAAAAGTTGGTTCGCATCATTTGGTAATGTTAGGAACTTAAGCTCAAGGGAAGAGTCAACTCAAAAGACTAGTCTATTAGGTGGAGAACCCCTTGCACTTAAGTCTCATTGCACAATCTCTTGTGCAGCCAATGTGAGATATTGTAACATTACCGCCCTCTTTGAAAATCGACGCCCTCGTCGGTCTACTCTAGACGGCCTACTCTGAGCGGCTTCACTCTAGCACTTTGGCTTAGGTAGCCCTTTCTCAGGTCGCCCCCTCCTAGGTCGCCCCTTCCGAGTGGCGTCCACGACGGCCTACTCTGAGCGGCTTCACTCTAGCTCTCTGGCTTAGGTAGCCCTTTCCCAGGTCGCCCCCTCCGTGTTGGCTCTCAATGAAAGCACCAATGTTAGGAACTTAAGCTCAAGGGAAGAGCCAACCCAAAAGACTAGTCTATTAGGTGGAGAACCCTTGCACTTAAGTCACATTGCACAATCTCTTGTGCAACCAATGTGAGCTTGCTAAGCGGTTTGTGGCCAGACATCAATTCTCTGGTTTTTAGATACTCTAGAACGGACGAAAATGAGGCTGTTATTGCAGAAGTCCAAGCTTTCAGTTATTGCTTCCATGAAAGACTATGGCTTTGACTAGCCAAGAGCATAGTAGCAGTGCTAATGGTTTGAAGAGAAATGGAAACTACCGGGGATTTTGATCGGCTCCCTGACAGCCCTTATATATTATTTTGAAGCTATTTGGTGAGGAGAATCCTGCACTATCGATCAACCCCTTGGAAAACAACATCTTTAGCATGAGCCAGAGACGGCGCATTCTGGCGGCAGAAAAGGTTTCAATCGGAGCCGCGATATTCGCCTATCAAAAGCCGTAGCAGGTGCCAGAGACGGTGAGTATCTGCGCAAGCTCCATTTGCAACATTTTTCATGTGATTGAAAAGCTTTGTCTCGTAGGGGATGATGATCCGTTCCAGATTGAGCTTATTTATTTGTCATCATTCTCTCCCAACTATTCCGCACCGAGTGTCTCCAGGAGTTGAGGATGTTCAGCTTCGCAGTGTGTCTCATGCTTGTTTTGTTAGATTAGATGCTGGTTTTATCTCGCTCTTTACTTTACAGACATCCGAAACGTTTATGGACCTTCACTGGACACTGTTTATGGACATAATTGTTTAATAATCTTCAGGCCGCTTATGGATACAAATTAAGAATAAAACTAATGAGTAAAAATTGAATAAAATTCAGTCTGAGTTCAATCTAGATCTGAATTAAACAAATCATATGGATTAAACTCGTGAGTATGAACAATAAATAATCCCTGCCCGACGGGCGCATGCCCAGTAATCTGTCAGATAAGCTTGATAAGGTTTATGCTTTTGTTTTCTTCTGGGAGCTGGTACACTCTATTCAGGCGAGATAGTATGAAGACTTATGTTTATATATTGGATTGAAATCATTAAATTAAGAATTGCACATCTGGAATTCGAATTGCGATTGATTGAATTAAGAAATGCATTATTCAGAATACAGCAAAAGCAATGAAATTTCCTCAAGACACAACTCCTCAAACTTTGAGTTAAGATGAAGTTTCCAGTGAAGCCACATTCAAGTGAGCTGTCTTACTTTGTTAATCACATGCATTCGCAATCATGATGAAGATACTCCAGCGCACACGCAGCGTCGATAGCTACGTCCAGTCTCTAAATAAGATTGAGAATTCTTGATCCGTGCAGCCAACTCTCCAGACTCCCATTAGGCATGAGTTCATACACCAAAGCCAAGAAGTCGCTTCCTTTGAAATCCAAGCTACAACAGCAAGACAATATTTGAAGAAGATTTCGGTGTCTGATATTACTCAAAGCTGTTGGAACACAACCCCACGACACAAGGATTGCCGCCGGGGCTGAGTTTAGGAACTAACGTTGGAGAACACGAACGAAACTACAAAGAACACAAGAGGAGAGATGAGCTGAATTTTGCTTGCTATGGCTTCTATTTGGCTTGGTTTCCTTCTATCATTTGGGTGCTATTTATACACAAAACTCTACCTACAAACCCACCACACAAACACATCCCACTACATGAAACATGGAGGAAAACATGGAGGAATACATGGACATGAAAACATGCCCCTAAACATGTAATGGAGACTCCACTACAAGATTAACTCCAACATTCACCCCCTTAATCTTGTTGCACCTTGATGACATTCAAGCGCTGGCGCATCTCCACGAACTTCACCCTATCGAGCGCTTTGGTGAGGAGATTTGCCAATTGCTCCTTCGTGCCAACATGATCAATATCCATCTTTTCTTTGATGACACACTCGCGAATGTAGTGGAACCGGGTATCAATGTGTTTTCTCCGATCATGATAGACCGGGTTCTTGCTAAGTTCAATAGCTGATCTATTGTCGACCAGCAACTTGAATTTGCCTAAGGTTGTGTCCATCAGCTCCGCCACAAGCCTGTTGAGCCAGACTCCCTGACATGCAGCTGCACACGCTGCTATGTACTCCGCCTCACAGGATGATAGAGCCACGACCTTCTGCTTTTGGGATGCCCAAGTGACCAGGTTTGAGCCGAGGAAGAACATTACTCCAGTGGTGCTCTTCCGATCGCCGATGTCGCCGGCATGATCACTGTCGCTGTAGCCCACGAATGACAGCTCCGTTAGTCCTTGCTTCTCGTACACCAGGCCGTAACCAAGTGTCCCTGCTACATACCTCACGATCCGCTTCACTATGTTGCCGCCTTGGTCTCTTTTCACCTTGAACACCCATTTAAGCCCGATGGCTCTGTGGCTCCGTGGTAACTCCACTAACGGCCAAGTCTTGTTTTCAGCAATGGACTCCAATTCGGCGTGCATGGCATCACGCCAGCACGGCTAGTGCATTGCTTGCTCCACGCTTATCGGCTCGTCAGCTGCAAGTAAGCACAACCCACTATACTCATAGTTATGGATCTCATCAGTTGTGTCGTAGAGGTTCGAAAGAGTGCGAAACCGAAGTTGGGCACCATCTGAATCTACCGCGCCCTGAGATGGTGGTGTCGCGGACTGCACACCCATTGGTGTTGTTGGATGAGTTGTCGGTGTTGAAGCCGACATAGGCCCCGGTGAATTGGCTGGTAGAGTCACCGTCGTGGAGGATCTTGCCTCGCCTGAAGCTTGAGTATGACCAACAGTGGTCAAGTAGTCAACCACGAAACTGCTGGCTACCGCTCCATTTTCACCGCCGCTCTCTTGCCAATTCCAGGCTTTCTTCTCGTCGAAGATTATATCACGAGACACCAACAGCTTCTTCCCAACCGGATCATAGACCCGGTAGGCTTTGCTTCCTGGTTCGTAACCAAGAAACACCCCCTTAACAGACCTGTCAGAGAGTTTGGATACTCCTGGTCCGAGCTTCTTCACGAATGTCACGCACCCGAATGTGCGCAAGTGCCGCACTCCAGGTTTTCGGTCATACCATGCCTCGTACGGTGTCACCCCTTCCACACTTCTAGTTGGTGCTCGGTTCAACACGTACACATCTGTCTTGACCGCCTCACCCCAGAACTCGCCAGAGACGCCCATGCCTTTTAGCATACACCGTGCCATCTCCACAACTGTCTGATTCCGTCTTTCTACCACGCCGTTTTGCTGAGGGGTATACGGCGCAGTGGTCAGGTGCTCGATGCCATGCTCGATGCAGTACGCAGTGAAATTACTGGAGTTGAACTCACCGCCACGATCGGTACGCAACGCCTTAACCGTCTTGCCCTGCTCGTTCTGAGTCATAGTAACGACTTTCTTGAAGATGTGTAGCACCTCGTCTTTGGTCACTAACATCTCTGCCCACATGAAACGAGTGAGGTCATCGACGATAAGCAGGAAGTACCTCTTACCACCTGAGGTTGGTGGTGTTATCGGTCCGCACAAGTCTGCATGCACGAGTTCGAGGGCATGCTTCGTTCTGAAAGATGCCGTTTGTGGGAATGGCGCGCGGTGGTGCTTGCCGAGCACGCACCCATCGCACACTTGCTCGACTCGCTCAATCAACGGCAGACCGTCCGCCATCTTCTTGACACCGAGGTCCCATAGCGAACGAAAGTTGAGGTGGCCATAACGAGCATGTCAGATCCACGCATCGTCTTCCACTTTTGACAACAGGCTCACCGGTGCGGCCACGGTCAAACGGATAGTGTATAACCGGTTTCCCGTGCGTGGCGCTCGGAGCAACAGTGCGCGTTCACGATCAAACACGCACATTTGTCCGTCCTCCAGCACGACCTTGCACCCTGCTTCCTCCAATTGCCCTAAACTGACAATATTACTTCTTAATTTCGGAATGTAATAAACTTCGGTTAGTACCTTGTGTTCGCATCTCCGCCCCTCCATAATTACTGAGCCGAGACCACAGATCTCTACCATGGATCCATCTCCGAACCGCACAGTACCGTGTACGCTTTCGTCAAGCGAGACCAACGCTGAGCGTTGTCCCGTCATGTGGTTGCTAGCCCCCGAGTCGAGATACCAGGTGTTGTAATCATAATTGATTGGGACTACATGACTCTCTTGGAGGTGAACCATCTTTGACGTCACGTCCGTAACGCCGCCCGTCACAGCCATTAGTAGCGCCGGCTGCTCCACCTCAGTCTTGGCGAGATGAGCCTCCTCCTTATGCTCCTGATGCGGTGGCTTCTTGCACTCCTTGGCCCAATGACCGTAGATACCACAGTTGCGGCACTTACCCTTCCGGCGCGGTGTCCCCTCCGATGTGAGCTTGACAGTGGTGTCACGACCCTCGGTCCGTGCTCCACTCTTGTTCTTCCCGGGGGTGTGACCGCTCGATCCCCCCGTTCTGTTTCCACTGGTTGAGGACTCCGGCATCAGCCGGTGCTTGTACTTGGCCAACCATTCATCCTCTGCTAACATCAGCCGCCCGGCCTTGTCAGTGGTTTCGCCAGTGCCGCCATCAAATCTGTCCTCAGCCGCACGCAGCCTGCCAACCAACTCCTCAATTGTTAACGTGCTCAGATCGAGCAAGGTTTCAATCGAAAGAGCGATTTGTGCGAAACGGGCTGGCACGACTCGAAAGAATTTCTTGACGACCCGGTGCTCCTCCATTGACTCGCCGAGTGTGCGGATGTTGGCTGCGAGGCTGGAAATTCGCATGGCAAAATCGTCGACAGCCTCACCGTCCTTGAATGTGATGCACTCAAACTCCTTTAGAAGCTTTTGTGCATTGGCCTCCCGTACGCGCTGGACTCCCATGCGCATCGTCTTCAAACACTCCCACGCCTCCTTAGCAGTCTTCTTCACGGCAAGTGTGGAGTGCATCTCAGTCGGCACTGCCCGAAGGATGGCTGCAAGGGCCAACTGATCCTCGCGGCGCTCAACCTGAGAGCTCTCCACGGCATGCCACAGATCCTGCGCCTCCAAGTTCACTTGCATCACAAGTGACCACTCATTGTAGTTCGTACGTGTCAATGTTGGGTACTGGATCGATCCACTCATCTCCTTTACCACACGCTCAACCACAACTTCTCGCAACGGACCGCTACCGTCGGTGGTGTGCGTCTTGGATGAGGACGATGAACGGCTGTCAACCATTGGCAACTAGGCTACAGTTAATACCCGCTCTTGATACCACGTGTTGGAACACAACCCCACGACTCAAGGATCGCCGCCGGGGCTGAGTTTAGGAACTAACGTTGGAGAACACGAACGAACTACAAAGAAACACAAGAGGAGAGATGAGCTGAATTTTGCTTGTTATGGCTTCTATTTGGCTTGGTTTCCTTCTATCATTTGGGAGCTATTTATACACAAAACTCTACCTACAAACCCACCACACAAACACATCCCACTACATGAAACATGGAGGAAAACATGGAGGAATACATGGACATGAAAACATGCCCCTAAACATGTAATGGAGACTCCACTACAAGATTAACTCCAACAAGCTAGTCAGGTGAGCCATCTTGGTTTGGATATTAACTCGGAGCTTGCATCAATTAGACAGACGAGAGGGAAGCCTACAAGTTCTGTCAATGACACGATTAGAATTTATGGTCGATCAGAAGATAAGAAGAATATAATGAAGTTGTTGGACTCACGGGATGGAGTTGATGATGCTCTTCGAGTCATTCCTATTGTAGGCTTGGGTGGTGTTGGAAAAACTACACTTGCTAATATGGTTTTTCATGAATGCGTAAGTTTGAGTCCAACATTTTTCTCACCAAGTTTGATTGCACAGCAGATACATATGGATGAGGATCGAAGTTTAAACCCCCCTGTGTTTGATGTAAAAGCTTGGGTTTGTCTATCAGATGAGTTCAAAGTCGTAGACGTTATCAAATCAATTTTAGAATTCATTACCAAGCGCAAGCAGTGCTTGATGAGTTGAATTCACTTCAGCAAGAGCTGAAGAAAGAATTACAAGGTAAGAAGTTTCTACTCATTTTAGATGATAACTGGAGTGAAGACCCCAGAAAGTGGGATGACTTAAGAACACCTTTCATAGTTGGAAAACCCGGAAGCAGGATAATAGTAACTACTCGTAGTAAAGATGTTGTTGAAACTGTAACTAGTGTTCGAGGTGTCTTCTATATGTTAAACGTGATGTCAGAGGATGAAAGTTGGTCATTATTTGAGTCTGTGGCATTTCCAGATGGGAGTGGGAGCGCATCACCGACATTAAACAAGATTGGCCGAGAAATTGTTGACAAATGCAAGGGCTTGCCCTTGGCAATTAAGATGATTGGAGGATTGCTTCTCAAATATGGTAATGATATAAAGAAATGGAAAAGTGTATTGAATAGCGAAGTGTGGTGTTCAAAAAGCGAAATTCTCCCCTCTTTATGGCTGAGCTACTATCACCTGCCACAACATATACAACAATGTTTTGCTTACTTCTCTTTATTTCCAAAAGATTCCGAGTTTGAGATAGAGGAGATGGTGATGTTGTGGGTGGCAGAGGGTTTCATTGAAAGAACTTCAGAAATTGAACAACAAGAAGATGTAGCTCGAGGATATTTCAATCACTTGCTTTTAAATTTTTTCATTCAAGAGAGTAGTAGTTGCCCATTGCAGTTTGTCTTGCATGACCTTGTTCATGATCTGGCGAAGTATGTATCGAGGGGCTTATGTGTTGATTGGGCTGATATAAATTTACAGTCTCGTCATTTGTGCTACATTCAAGGGGAAAATAAAATGTCGCTCTACAAATCGAAGGTACAAAACCTAAGTTTTCTGCGTACCTTTTTACCGTTGAGGAACTGGTGTCACGATCTTTACTTGGACAACGGCAAGTTGTTAAGTGATATGTTGTCAAACTTCAAACGGTTGTGGGTACTTTCTTTGGAAGGCTATCCCATTTCTGTGTTGCCTGCCTGTGTAGGAGATATGAAGTTCTTACGATACTTGGATATATCACAAACATATATTGCATGTCTACCCCTATGGATTTGTGGTTTATATAATTTGCAGTTCTTGAATTTGTGCGGTTGTCAGAGACTTAAACGGCTCCCTGCAAACATAGGTGATTTAGTTAACTTACGGTATCTAAATGTCCATGGCACCCGCCTAGAAGAAATGCCAGACGGAATTGGAACAATGATAAAACTTCAAATGCTATCTAACCATGTTGTGGGAAAGGACAAATCAAAACACATGAAGGAGCTTAAACATCTCACCTGTTTGCATGGAGAATTACAAATATCTGGAATGGAAAACATTACCGATCCAGAACATGTAGTCGCTGTAGAGTTTGGGAAAAATGAGTATCTTGAAGAGCTAGTTTTGGATTGGGGATGGATAGAGGAAAGAGACACAAGTTTGGATGAGGGAGTTCTTGATGCCATTCAAGCCCATGAGAATTTGAATCAATTAACAATCAGTTGTTACGGTGGTATGAGATTATCAACTTGGATAGTCGGTATGAATCCCTCCATTATTATGTTGCAGTCTTTGTGCATTAACAGATGTTTGAATTTAGAAACTCTACCACCACTAGGCAACCTGCCAGCTCTCAGGAATCTTACTATTATGGACTCAGAACACATAAAATCCTTGGGTGGGGAATTTTGTGGTGACAGTGGTAATCCTTTCCCAGTGTTGGAGATAATCAAAATTGAAGACACGAAAGTGTTGGAAACATGGTGTTCTCCGGGAGGTGATGGACATGGACTCCCCCTCACTGAAGGAGCTTCGAATTATAAGGTGTCCGATGCTGACAGAAATGCCATTTTGTTTCCCTTCTTTGACGGTGTTAGAAATTGATAGATGTGGTAATCTTTTTGGATCTAAAACTTGCAGCGGTGGTCCATCATTGGGCAGCTTATGACATTTGAAGGAGCTTAGAATTGCGGAAATAAAGTCCTTGGAAATCTTGGATGATGCATTTTTTGGAACTGACTCTTGTGATGTTGTTTTCCCAGCCTTGGAGACTTTGGAAATTCGTGATATGGAAGTGTTGAAAGCTTGGTCTCTTCCGGGAGGTAATAGACAAGGATTCTCGTCATTAAGAAACATCAATATTCAGAATTGTCCGAAATTGACGAAATTGCCAATCTATTTCCCTTCTCTGACAAGCTTACACATTGATGGATGCCATAAACTTTTAAGACCGGAGACTGTGGGGTCAGTCACTAAGCAACTTGCCAGCTCTCTGAATATCTCATCATTGAAGGACTACACTTCTTTGAATGAGAATCAATGATATGATAGTGTTTAAAATATGGTTATTTCCAGAGGTGATAGACTCTGAGGATTCCCCTCCCTGCAAGAGCTTCACTGTCACTAAAAGAAGCAATACAAGACAGCACATACCTGGAGGAGTTGGACATAATTAACTATAGAAATTTAACAGTGTAACTGTTGAGTCTGGATTTGAATCACCTCATAAGAGAGCCTCAGTCTAGTGATTGTCAATGGTCACTACGAAGAAGAAAGAATTTTACCATTACGGCCAAGGCCACCAACTAATTTCTCACATTTAAAGATTGTTACTAGATGTGGAGTTGCCGCCCACCTGCCAGTCTCTTGAGATTAGATAGTGTCAATGTGTCATGCTCTTAGCACTATTGAGAACCTTCTCATTTGGAGCTTCCCCTATATTGAAGCTTTTTCTGAAGTGCTGCCAACTCTCAAGAACCTGAGATGGCTTGCTCTATATCAGCGTCCACTTGTAAATCAGAAGCCCCGGTCAAAGATGTGGAAGCTAATACCTCAACGATTCAAATCATAGGCTTGCATTACATAGAACATGGCCGACCACAGCCATATTTTAAATCCCAAGAAGCAAGCAATGCCCCCTGTAAGAATGTCAGGTAAATCTTCAACTGACACTTGTTTTGCTAAATCTATTGAGAATCTTGCGTCATCTTAAATAATTATCTGGAGTGCTGCCGACTCTCAAGCAACTAATTTCTTGATGTGCATGCTTGTCCCCTTGTCGGAAGGTCGGAAAGACTTTGCAAGAGTACTACTTTTGTTCTGCTCAATCGGTGGGGGCTCAGAGATAATATGAGGTAGAGGGAACAAGGAAGTCACCTTCATACATTGTATGCTTATGTAAGTATATTTCAAAATTACTTGATCGTATCTTTTTTACGTGTTATGAATTCATAATGTTTAGGGCTTCCTGATCAGAAGAACCATACTTCGCTTCTTTTTTATCTGTCATGTCATTAATAAAAAGCTCAATCAAAATCCCCATGTAAATAAAACGGTAGTCCATCATCTTCATTTAAATAAGATGCATTTGTCTACATTTGCAAGCTGTGAAGTGTTGTTTTCTTAACCCTTTTACGTTCTGATTGATTTAAGAAAAATTTGAAGGAAAGAAAAATGAGATCAAAATTAAAATACTCATGAAATCTGGTACGCGTATTTTTTATCTTATATATATATATATATATATATAGGGGGCGGATCAGGTGAAAACCACTTTGGATTTGTAAACTGTGAACCATCCTAGATCGTTGATCCATATTTCATCAAACGGTTATGATTTTTTCTAGATTTATTATCTATTTTCTAAAAGAAAATTAAATCCATATTTTATGGGTGGTTGGATTCCCTTCCATAATTGACTTCTTAAAATAAGGAATTAAGCGTCTGATTTTTTCTCTTTTCCTTATTAGATTTCTTGCAAGATTCTTCTCTTTCTTCTGTATATATATGTGAATGTAAAATTTTCGAGAGTCAGTTGCAGTCAAATAAATTCGGTAAGACTGTATCCAATGGAGCAAAAAACTTGTTAGACGCTAATAACATAATTAATATTTATTTGATCCTAGTCGAATTGGTGGAACGGTTGAAAAATTAATAGCTAATAAAGAAATAAAAGCTAATGCACAAGAGATGGAATCAAACAAAATGGATAGACATCCAATTATTTTTACTCCACCCAGGCTTTTTGCAAAACTCATCGTATTATTTGATTGCAGATCAATCATTCAAATCATGCAGTTTCAATAATACAACATATCACTTAATAATTTACTGCGAGTTTGACTTCTGAGTGTTCCTACCAGCAAATATTGACCACAATTGATTTCATATTGTAGTGTCTCCCGATTATGGTCTTCGTAGCTCACAAAAATTAGTTCAAGGGTGATTAACTAATATTTTATAAGTATGTAGCAGGATAAACAAATTAGGCATCCATGAGACAAATTTGTCAACTAATCATACACATATGGACCAACACCTTGTTCGAGCCCTGATAGTACCGCTTTGTGCTTAGATACGCTGGATGTGTGCATGAGCTGGCCTGCAGGGAATTTACATTCTACTATCAAGGTGAAGGTGGTTTGCGGCTCATGGTCACTAGCAGGAAGATGCGCTGTCTTGTTCCAACCGTCAGAGTTCGAGGCTGAATCTTTTATTTATATTTGAATTGTGTTTTTTTGATGAATTTGTTGTCTTTAAAAAATAATTGTGACTCAAATAAAATTAGAAAAAGTAAATTATTCACTAGTTGGATTTGGTCAACTCCGTTAAACTGACCAGTTATAACTTTCTGAATTAGCAATTCAGCCTCTTAAATTTTGGTAATTGATAGCTCAGTTCTTAAACTTCAACTTCTCAAAAGTACAGTTTCACTCATAGTTATTAAAACCGGACCGGACCGGCCGGTTTGACCGGGAACCGGATCTGGTTCCGGTCCGATTTAATTACTCTTACCGGGCTGCACACTGAACCGGAGAAAACCGGGTTGAACCGGCCGGTTACAGAGAAAACCACTAGAATCGTCCGATTTAATTGTGAACCGATTCATCCTACCAATTGATGATTTAATCAATCTTAATTAGTTAATTTAATTAAAAACATTCAACCTGGTGTTGCACAACATTGTACATCACTCCTACCACTGCGCCATCTTCTTGCACGTTAACATGTGTTATTCCTATATATTATAATTATTTGTCACAAATTTCATATTTGACTGGACCGGCGGTTCGGACCGCCGGTTCAACCGAAAAACCGAGAACCGGGATCCTGACCGGTTCGGTCTCCGGTCCGGTTCTGATAACTATGGTTTCACTTAACAAATTTTCTTCTTGACAAATCGATGCCCAAACTTCTCAAAATTACAGATTAACGTTGACTTTTTTGTCCACTTTTGACGGACATTGCTTCCTTTCGATCCTTTTTCTCTTTTGAAACTACTTCTTTTTCATATTTAATCTACAAGAGACAAAATTAACTATAAAATACAATTGATTCCGGTCTGATCTTCGGTCCAATAATTTGTAGTTTTTGGTTCGGTTCGGTCCAAACCTAAAAAATTCCGTCCGGACCGGATTGACCGAAATAGACCGGTTTTATAATTTCTTAATAAACACAATACTTTTAATATAACAATTATTTACATATTATTTAATATAAAAATAATAAATATTTATTTATTAATATTTTAAAAAAAATTTATTTTCTTATAAATCCGGTCCAAATCGGTCCTGTCTGATCCAAACTCTGAATCTTTCGGTCTGTTCCGGTTCAGACCGACTGGGTAGGTCTTTGGTCTTAAAAAAATCTTAATTCCGGTTCTGGTCAAAATCAGTTCCGGTCTGGTTCGGTTCTGGACCGTTGTACACCCCTATTCGTGAGTGTTTCATAGACTGGATTTCAATTTTTTTTTAAATAGTTTAATCTCTAGGATAAATATTCACATAATTCTGTGATATTAAATGAAGTCATAACGTAAAAATTAAGAATAAATCACTAAAATCAAGCACTTCACAAGTGAAACATGTCATTATTCATATTCGCGTAGATTTCAATACAACAATCTCAATGGTCAACCAAATTTTAGATAAAAACATAAGTCACACATCAAAATATTTTATGTCGTTCATCAAATCACACAAAATATTCTCACTAAACACCTATGCTAGCAAAGGGCTAGTACATGAACTTATGAATCAAAACTCATTTTCAACGTTTCAAGATCAAATCTAGGTCTGGAAGAAAATACGAGCACGGAAAATGAATTTTATCAATAATATAATAAAAAATCAAAGCATGATTTCGTGCAAGTGTAAATGTCATCCCCTTATGTCAATGCAACAAAACCAATAAATGTGCATTATGTCGACAAATAGGACCTTTTACATAATATAACACAATTAAGTCTTAGTGTGAAGTCTAATATTTACCTTTGACCATACAAATTTTCTTTTTTCCCCAAAAATTTGGCCTTTGGCTTTTTTTTCACTTCTCTATCTCTTTTTCTTTTTTCCGGCTTTTTTTTTTTAGAGAATTTTTTTCTTCAATTTGTTTAAAGTGATGTAATTGCTACTAACTTAAGATTTGACATTATATAAAACATTTTCTCAAAAATTCTATTTTTTTCATTGACATATACTGCAAGAAATCAAGATCGTTGTAAATCAATATTTTGAAAATTGGGTTATGACGAGTTTTAAAACCGTGCCAACTAGATTTAAAAATTTGAAAAATCTTTGAAGAAAATCGATATTCAAAATATGAGGTCTAACTAGAAAGATGATTATAAAGAAAACTAAATTTGTAAAAATTAGAGCTTTGAATTTTTTTTTAGAACTCATTGAACATCATCATAATAAAGCAAAGACATTCAAATGATACATCTTGAAACAAAATTTCAGTCATAAAATCCATTTGATTTTAGTCTTTCTTAATTTGAAATGGAAAAATGAAAGAGTAATTTCACTAAGCTTCCCTCTCAATATTCCATCTAATTTGCTTTCCAATGGAAGATGCTGGTAGAATTGAAATGTTCCAGTTGATGTTTGCACAACTGGTACGACACGCACCTCTAAACATGCTCTTAGTACATAGAAGATACTTTGGTAGAATTTCGCTGTCTCTGTCAGCCGGCCTGCTCTAAACCACTTAATCTCGCCCAGTACCCACTAAATGTCAGGAACGGGCCTGCAGCCGGCCA
Organism: Kalanchoe fedtschenkoi; assembly: GCA_002312845.1. Taxonomy (NCBI): domain Eukaryota; kingdom Viridiplantae; phylum Streptophyta; class Magnoliopsida; order Saxifragales; family Crassulaceae; genus Kalanchoe; species Kalanchoe fedtschenkoi. Next base: position 1,633,048 of record NQLW01000048.1, read on the forward strand.
TGAATAAACAATGAGAAGATGCTGGTAGAACTTCAATGTCACTGTCAATCGGCCGTGATTAACCAGATGTTGTTGGCAGAACTGAAATGTTCAAATGTCAACACAAAAGGATTCTCAACGTGCCGGTTGGTGCTACGTCAATCACTCTCATCTGCTGCCTTTTCTTATTGGCACCTTCAAATTTTCCCACTTGCATTATTATTGACTACACAACTGGCACGACACGGCCCGAGTGGACAGAAAGTTTCATGGCAGCTAAACATAAAGAACAAGAGCAAACTTTGTGTGGCTTCATTTCTACTACTCGATACACACACTACTCCTGCATTCAGTCTTAGCCTCTGTTTCAAGCTTTATCAACAAATCATGGCTGGACCGGAAGTGGCTTTCACATCAGCAGCAATCAAGGTTCTGTTCACCCAAGGCGCCTATGATTTCTTCTTCAAATGGAAACTTGATGATTCCTTACTCAACAGGTTGAAAACAATGGTCAACAGCACAAAAACACTATTAACAGTTGCCGAGATGAGGCAGCAGATCCAAGAAAACTTCATTATCGATGAGTGGTTTAAAAGAGCCAGGTTTGCAATATGTGACGCTGAGGACGTGTTGGACAAGATCTTCACAGACGTCCAAAAGGAAGAATACAGAATGGGTGATTCTCCTGGAACTGGTTTAATTGTTAAGGAGAAGTTGAGGTATAAGGGGAAGGATATTGTTCGCTCAGTTCATCCATGCAAGAAAACCAGGGAGGCTGAAATGAGAAAACTCATTGAAAAGCTAGAATCCATAGCTAGTGAGGTGAGCCATCTCGGTTTGGACAGCACTGCTGAGCTTGCAGCCATTAGAGAGGCAAGGGGGAGGCCTACAAGTTCTGTGAATGACACAATTACAATTTTTGGTCGATCGGAAGATAAGAAGAATATAATGAAGTTGTTGGAGTCAAGGGATGGAGAGGACGATGCTCTTCGAGTTATTCCTATTGTGGGCTTGGGTGGTGTGGGAAAAACAACACTTGCCAATATGATTTTTCATGAATGCAGAAGTTCGACACCCCCTCTGTTTGATGTAAATGTTTGGGCTTGTTTATCTGATGAGTTCAAAGTCGTAGATGTTATCAAATCAATTTTAGAATTCATTACCAAGCGCAAGCCCAAGCTTGAAGGGTTGGATTCACTTCAGCAACAGCTGAAGAAAGAATTACAAGATAAGAAATTTCTACTCATTTTAGATGACAACTGGAGTGAAGACTCCAAGAAATGGGATGATTTGAGGACACCTTTTTTAGTTGGAAAGCCCGGAAGCAGGATTATAGTTACTACTCGTAGTAAAGATGTTGCAAAAATAGTGGCTGGCGTTCGAGATGTTTTCCACCAGTTAAATGTTATGTCCGGGAATGAAAGTTGGTCATTGTTTGAGTCTGTGGCTTTTCCAAAGGGGAGTGAGGGAGAATCACTAACATTAAAAGAAATTGGTCGAGCAATTGTTAAAAAATGCAACGGCTTGCCCTTGGCAATTAAGATGATTGGAGGATTGCTCTTCAAATACGGGAATGATGAGATGAAATGGAAAAGTGTACTAGAGAGCACAGTCTGGAGTTCAACAAGCCAGATTCTCCCCTCATTATGGCTGAGTTACTATCACCTGCCACAACATATACAACAATGTTTTGCTTACTTCTCTTTATTTCCAAAAGATTATGAGTTTGAGATGGAGGAGATGGTGATGTTGTGGGTGGCAGAGGGTTTCATTGAAAGGACATCAGAAAGTGAACAACATGAAGATGTCGCTCGAGGATATTTCAATCACTTGCTTTTAAATTTTTTCATTCAAGAGAGTCCCAGTGGCTCATCACAGTTTGTCTTGCATGACCTTGTTCATGATCTGGCGGAGTATGTTTCAAGGGGCTTATGTGTTGATTGGGCTGATATAAATTTACAGTCTCGGCGATTGTGCTACAAACAAGGGGAAGATGAAATGTCGCTCTACAAATTAAAAGTACAAAAGCTAACGCATCTGCGCACCTTCATACCATCAGTACATTGGCGTTCTGGAATATACTTGGACAAAAAGATTTTGAGTGATATGTTGTCAAATTTCAAATTATTGCGTGTACTTTCTCTGGAAGCCTATCCCATATCTGCGTTGCCTGCCTCATTGGGAGATATGAAGCTCTTACGGTATATGAATCTATCACGGACATATATTGAATGTCTGCCCCTGAGAATTTGTCTATTATACAACTTGCAATTCTTGAATCTATCCCGTTGCGAGAGACTTAAACAGCTCCCTGCAAACATTGTTGATCTGGTCAACTTACGGTATCTAAATGTTGATGGCACCAACCTAGAAGAAATGCCAGATGGAATTGGAAGAATGAAAAGCCTTCAAATGCTCCCTAAACTAGTTCTGGGAGAAGACAAATCAAAACACATGAAGGAGCTTAAAGATCTCACTAGTTTGCATGGGAAATTACAAATATCAAGTCTGAATAATATTACTGATCCAGAACATGTAGTCGCTGCACAATTTGGGAGAAAGGAGTATCTTGAAGAGCTAGTTTTGGATTGGGGAAGGATAAAGGAAAGAGAGACAACCTTGGATGAGAGAGTGCTTGATGCCATTCAAGCACATGAGAATTTGAAGAAAATAACCGTAAGATGTTACGGTGGTAAGAGGTTATCAACTTGGATAGTCGGTATGAATCCCTCCATTATTATGCTGCAGTCTTTGTGCATTAACAGATGTTTGAATTTAGAAACTCTACCACCACTCGGCAACCTGCCAGTTCTCAGGAATCTTACTATTATGGACTCAGAACACATAAAATCCTTGGGTGGGGAATTTTGTGGTGGCAGTGGTAATCCTTTCCCAGTGTTGGAGAGACTCGAAATTGAAGACATGAAAGTGTTGGAAACATGGTGTTCTTTGGGAGGTGGTGGACAGGGATTCCCCTCACTGAAGGAGCTTCGAATTATAAGGTGTCCGATGCTGACAAAAATGCCAGCATCGGATAGATGTGGTAATGTACTTGTTTCCCTTCTTTGACGGTGTTAGAAATTGATAGATGTGGTAATGTACTTGGATCGAATATGTGCAGTGGAGGTCCATCATTGGGCAGCTTACGTCTTCTGAAGGAGCTTCGAATTGTGAAGCTGGTGTGCTTAGAATTCTTGGATGACGGATTTTATGGAAATGATGGTTGTGACATTGTTTTCCCAGCCTTGGAGAAATTTGAAATACGTGGTATGGATGCGTTGAAAATTTGGTCTCTTCCGGGACGTAATAGACGAGGATTCCCCTCTCTGAAGGAACTTATAATTCAGAATTGTCTGCAGTTGATGACATTTCCAATTTGTTTCCCTTCTCTGACAATCTTACAGATTGATGAATGCCGTAAACTTTTGGGACCGAAAATGTGTGGTGGTCCATCACTAGGCAACTTGCCAGCTCTCAAGAATCTCACCATTAAAGGACTAGGCTACCTTGAATCATTAAACGAAGGATTTTATGGCGATGATTCTTCTAATGCTTCCTTCTTCCCAGCATTGGAGAAATTGGAAATCAGTGGGATGAGTGGATTGAAAACTTGGTGTTTTCCAGGAGGTGATAGACGAGGGGGATTTGCCTCGCTCAAAGAGCTTCAAATCAAAAAATGTGGCCTGATAAAAATCCCATTTTGTTTCCCTTGTCTTACCACACTACGTATTTGGAAATGTTATAATCTAATTGAAATAGAGATGTTTGGAGGCGAAGAAGGATCAGTCTCGACAACATACGGACAGTCTCTGCAGACTATAAGCATTCTTGATTGTCGAAATTTGGAAGAGATACCAAAGAGCCTTGTGAACTTGATGGATGTTAGCTGTTCATTTTGTAACAAGTTGTCGTCTTTGCCAAGATTGCAAAATGTTCACAACTTATCGTTGAACTACGTTAGTCCGTCACTATCACTCAAAGCTGCAATAAAAGACAGCACATACCTGGAGAAGCTGGGGATAACGAGTGATTGTAGTAATCTGGCTGTGAAACTGTTGGGTATGGACCTAAATCGTCTCACCTCTCTTAAGCGTCTCCATCTTGAGATCCCTAATGGTGACTATGAAAGAATTGGATGGGTGAATGATGATCAAGTGGCAAAAAGGTCACCGCCTAATCTCTCACACTTGCTGATTTCTAATAGTAATCTTCGGACGAGCGCTAGGATTCTGACCCATTTTTCCAATCTCAGTGCTCCAATCACCAATTTGGACCTTTTTAACTGTCGTTCTCTGGAGTCATTCCCTCCTGATGTGGAGTTGCCGTCCACCCTCCGGTCTCTTCAGATTACATCTTGTTATGGTCTCAAAACTATTTCAGACCGATTCCTTAACGGATGTAGCAACAGTCTCCAGGAGCTGACCATTCAATATTGCCGTAGTCTGGTGTGTCTATCGCAGAGACTCTCACTTCTCCAATCTATTCAGAAACTACAGATCAGTTGGTGTGGGGCATTGGAGTCTCTGCCAGACGGATTTCACAAAGTCACCACTCTTCGGACCTTAACTCTATCTGGGTGCCAGAATCTCGTCGCCCCTAAAGAGCATGGCTTCCCCACTGCTCTTACGCATCTCACTATCAGGAATTGTCTTAAGATGAAGGCAGTCTCTAACTTGAAGCTGACAAAACTCACATCCCTTACACACTTGGAACTTGAAGAATTTCCGGAAACCTTCACACTGGATGGTTATCTCCCTCAATCTATCGAGGAACTTACAGTTAAGGACTTTCCTCATCTTGAATCCTTATCTGGAGTGCTGCCAACTCTCAACAACCTGAGATGGCTCGAGGTAGATAAATGTCCACTTGTAAACCAGAAGGCTCTGTCAAAGATGGGGAAGCTGATACCTCAAAAATTCAGATCATGGGTTTGCAATACATAGAGCATGTCCAACCACAATCTGATTTCAATTCCCAAGAATCAAGCAATTTCAATTGAACGGCGGCAGGTAAAATTTGAACTCAATACTTGCTTGCTTCTTCTTCATATGTTGACCGAGTTTGTATCTGAAGCACTATCACTTGAAAAATCAAATTGATTTTTCCTACATCAATCTCCCCCTTATGTTCAACTGATTGTTTACCGCGGCAGATGCTGACAGTGAACTACACGTTAACTGTAACGCAGCAGGTGGCTTCTGGCTGGCTGCAGTGTTAACACCCTGTGATTATATGAAGCATTCCAAGAAAAACCATTCATTTCCACCAGGTGCTGTATTCTGCTAATGAGATTAAGCACATTCTTTTTTCCCTATGTCTCGGCTGCATATTTTTTATCTGTCTGAAAGATGCTGCTGTTCAGCCACTCGGCGTTTTATTGAATCGTGTGGATTTTGAACAAATTTAAGCTTGTTCTGCATGAGCCTCTGCCAGCCTATCACTGTTTAGAAGTATTTTTCTTTTGTTCGTTGTATTGCTAATAAATATCGGCTGTGATGGTGATGATTCTATTAGCATGAAAGGAACATGTCATACTTTGGTGATTAATTAGTCTGGCAGGCCGGCCGCTCTGTTCTTTTTCTTAGAGATCACATAGACTGAATGGGAGGAATGTGTTGATTTTTTGAGATTTATGGCAATTATGCTGAATGGAAGAATTAAACATTTTATTGTTATCAATTTGCTTAGGATTGGGGAACGAACAGGGTTCCAGACCTGAAACTCTCGAGGAATATCACTTTTGGCGAAGTTACAAATACCATTGTGTTACATACATGAAGATGATGAGATGGACTAGTTTGGCAAGATTACTTATTTTAATCTACTGAACGGTTCAGCGGGACTCGAGAACCTATGAAGTTGATTGTTGGAATTATGAAAAGCTACGTAGTTTTTCTTTTGTTCCCACCATCGCCCTTGTTTGAGTTCAACCATCACTAGTACTTATCGGTGCTGATAATTACTATTAATGACGTCATTCGGTGACCAAAGCCTTCGGTGACCAAACATTTAGAACCACTCTAGCTAGGCTTGTTCAACATGAGCCTGCGCCAGCCTATTACTCTTAGAAGCTCATAATTTCCTTTTATTCTGCTTAACAACATTGGTGCTCTTGATTTTGATTGCATGAAAGGAGAATATCATACCAGGTGATTAGTTAGTCTTGCAAGTCTTTGCATTCTTGCTGTTACGACATTACATAGATTGATTGGGAGAAATGCGTTGATTTGTGATGGAAATTATGCTGAAAGGAAGTATTAACCATTTTATTTTTTTTTGAATTCGCTTCGGATAGCAGAACTGGGGAAGGGGTTTCAAACCTGAAAATTCTTGAGGAAATACTAAATTAGTAAAGTATGTATAAGGTCGCTAATACAATTATTTTGAATAAAAGTAAAAAACGTTTTATTATTATCAGTTTGAGGGAACGTGTCGAATATGTGCAGTGGAGGTCCATCATTGGGCAGCCTACGTCTTCTGAAGGAGCTTAGCATTGTGGAGCTAGAGTGCTTAGAATTCTTGGATGATGGATTTTATGGAAATGACGGTTGTGATATTGTTTTCCCATCTTTGGAGAAGTTCAAAATACGTGATGTGTATGCATTGAAAACTTGGTCTCTTCCGGGACGTAACAGACGAGGACTCCCCTCTCTTAAGGAACTTGAAATTCATAATTGTCCTGAGTTGGTGACATTTCCAATTTGTTTTTCTTCTCTGACAAGCTTGCAGATAAAAGATTGCAATGAACTTTTGGGACTGGAGATGTGTGGGGATCCATTACTAGGCAACTTGCCAGCTCCAGAGGATCTCACCATCAAAGGACTTGACTGTCTTGAATCATTTAACGAAGGATTTTATGGCGATGAGTCTTCTAATGCTTCCTTCTTCCCAGCCTTGGAGAAACTGGAAATCAATAAGATGCCACGTTTGAAAAATTGGTGTTTTCCAGGAGGTGATAGACGTGGGGGATTTGTCTCGCTCAAAGAGGTACAAATCAAAAAATGTAGCCGGTTGACAAAAATCCCATTTTGTTTCCCTTGTCTGACTACGCTTGGTATTTCCAAATGTGATGATCTAATTGAAATTGAGATGATTGGTGGGCCGGAAGAAGGATCAATCTCGACAACATACGGACATTCTCTGTTGTCTATCGAGATTACTAAGTGTCCGAAGTTGGAAGAAATACCCAAAAACTTTGTCAATTTGATGGATGCTAATTGCGGTGGTGGATGTAACAATTTGGCGTATGTGCCAAGATTGCAACATGCTCACAACTTATCGTTGAGCTACGTTAGTGAGTCGATGTCACTCAAAGCAGCAATACAAGACAGCACATACCTGAAGGACTTGAGTATAGAGAGCGACTGTAGTAATTTGACTGTGGAATTGTTGAGTATGGACCTGAATCATCTCACATCTCTTAAGCATCTCCATCTCATGATCCCCGGTGATGACTATGAAAGAATGGGATGGGCGAATAATGATGATCAAGTGTCAAAAAGGCCACCGCCTAATCTCTCACATTTGCAGATTTCTTTTTGTAATTTTCAGACGAGCGCTAAGGTTCTGACTTATTTTTCCAACCTCAATGCTCCCATCACCAGTTTGGAATTTTCTTCCTGTCAGGTTGGGGAGTCATTCCCTCCTGATGTGGAGTTGCCTTCCACCCTCCAGTCTCTTAAGATTACATGGTGTTTTGATCTCACAACTATTTCGGACCAATTCCTCAGTGGCTGTAGCAACAGTCTCCAAGAGTTGACCATCGAATATTGTGATGATCTGGTGTGTCTGTCGCGGAGCCTCTCAACTCTTCGGACCTTAACTCTATCTGGGTGCCCAAAACTTGTCGTCCATAAAGAGTGTGACTTCCCCACTGCTCTTACACATCTCACAATCAGGAATTGTGATGAGATGAAGGCAATCTCTAGCTTGAAGCTGACAAAACTCAAGTCCCTTGCACACTTGGAACTTGCAGAATTTCCAGAAACCTTCACACTTGAAGCTGATTGTCTTCCTGAATCTATTGAGGAACTTACAATTACGGACATCCCACATCTGGAATCCTTATTTGGACTGCTGCAAACTCTCAAGAACCTGAGACGGCTTCATGCAGACGAGTGTCCACTTGTAAACCAGAAGCCCCGGTCAAAGATGCAGAAGCTGATTCGTCAACAATGCATGTAACGGGCTTCCCAGTGCATAAAACATGGCCAACCACAATTGAGACTGTTTGATAGTAGCGAACTTACTCACTGCGGATCAGCATGAAAAGCTCATGCGCATTTCCAATTATTGACTCATGCTTCTCCTCTGCATCTGACACGCAAAAGAATTATCTGGTGAATTTGACTTTACTCCCAGTCCTAGAATATTTTTATCAAATTTATGGCATCATCTATCTATCAACTGTCTTCTTCAATCTGTTACGAATCTTGGAGTGATCATCATCTGAAATCATTATCTGCAGTGCTGCTAACTCTCAACCACAAGGAGACACTTCTGAAATCGGTTCATTTGTATATTATTGAGGAGGAAACGGTGTCGCATAAGAATAGAGCGAGCTTCAGCCTTTTGAATCAAAAATAAAGTGAACGACGTCGTTTAGCTAAGCCTCATAATAACGTCGTTTAGTTTCTCTTCTCCCTTTTCTCCTTTGTTTTCTCATTGATCGTCTTGGCCTCTTCTCAGCTATATATATTGCTCCTTCTCCATTGTATTGACAATTCAGAAATTTGATCAATAAAATTGGACATGTAATTTAGCTTGTGATCTCCGATTTGGCTCAAACCCTAGCTCAATCTCATGGTATCAGAGCACGAAATCTGCTACCAAATCTGCAAATTCCGGTAAATCTCTCATCCTATCTGCAAATCTCTGCTTCGTTTGGCTTCTTGCTGCGGTCTTGAAGCAATATCTCCCGATCTACTTGATAATTCTCTTGAATTATCAACTGAGAATTCTCTGCAAATAATTCTCTTGCTTCAATTTACTTGATCTATTTGGTGAAAATGGAGAATTCAATACCTCATGTTGTTGAACCTGTGACTGAGAGCACGAACAGTTTGCAGTCTGATTCAGTTTTGTCTGTTGTCAATCCTCTACATCCATATTACATAAAGCCATGTGAACACTCTAGCACGAAGATCACTCATGTTATCTTGACAGGAATAGACAATTTTGAGCAGTGGCGAAGAAGTATTGTTACAGCTTTATCTACTAGGAATAAGCTAGGTTTCATCTATGGAACTGAGGTTATTCCTAATGTTGATACCGAAATCTAGTTTGATTACAATTGTGCTAAGGAAACTGTAGTAACTTGGATCAATCATTCATCATCTTCTGATATATTCAAGACTGTTCTATATGTAACTTGTCCTAAGGAGCTATGGGACGAGTTAGTAACCAGATTCAGTGAAAAGAATGGACCAAGAAAGGCATAACGTAAGGCTGATATTATGCTATGAGACAAGAAAATTTAACTGTGGATCAGTAAACTTAAGAGTCTGAAGGATGCAATCAACAATATGACATCACTTAGACAATGTGACTGTTCTGTCAAATGTCTGTGGCATATTGATCACAGGTTGGAGGAAGAAGAGGATCACACTACGCACTTTCTGATGGGATTGAGAGAGGAGTTTGTGACCATAAGAAGCACAATTTTACTAATGCAACCTATTCCAAAGATTGAGGCAGCCTACTCAATGGTTGTTCAGGAGGAAAAGCAAAGACATAACTCAGTCAGAAGCATCATTGAAGCAACTGCATTGTTCAGTAAATCCTCATATGGTTCAATGTATAATGCAGAGAAGAAGTTCTTAAAGAATGATAGTGATAAAGCAAAAACAGATGCTATAGAGTGTTCATACTGCAAGAAATTGGGACATACCAAAGTACAGTGTTATAAACTTATTGGATTCCCTGAGAATCATAGACTTCAAAAACCATTGACAGCTCAACAAATTGCAAATAGAAAAAAATTTGCTTCATATCAAGCCAATATGGTCTCTACTGATGCATCAGCTCCTGTCAATACTTCTCAGACTGAGTTACCTGAATCTGACTCACTCAACTTCACCAAGTCTCAACTTCAAGAGTTGCTGAAGTTGCTAACTTCTCAAAATATTTCTGATCCACTTACAGCCACTGCAAATATTGTTATGGTAGGTAATTCTCAATGCTTCGCCGTGTCTATTGATACTGATACTTGGATAATTGATTATGGAGCCACAAACCACATTACTTCCAATTTTGATCTTCTGAAAAATCCTCAGCCAGTATAGTCCACAATTTATCTACCTAATGGAAAATCAACTTCCATCACTCATATTGGTGAAGTGACTCTTTCCCCTACACTTATACTTCATCATGTTCTCTATGTTCCTACCTTCAATTACAATCTTATTTCTATATCCCAACTTCTGCAAAATATAACTAACACTGTCCTGTTCACCCCTACTCACTGCCTTTTACAGGACCTTGCATTGAAGAAGAACTATGTGATTGGTAAATCTTGCAAAGGCCTGTATAAACTTCCATCAGTCATTGCTTCTACCCTAGTCTCAACTGAAATCCCATCTTCTTTCAGTCCTACACAATCAAAGCTTTGGCACATGAGGTTGGGTCATGCATCTTACTCTACAATTAGTTATATACCTCAATTGAGTATTGCTCCAAATAAGAGTTTGTTACCTTGTCTTGCTTGTCCTCTTGCTAAACAGTCCAGACTTCCCTTTCCATCTAGTTTTTCTCATACACAAACTAGCTTTGAATTGATCCATTGTGATGTATGGGGGCCTTACAAACACAAAACATATAATGGTTACTCCTACTTTCTTACCATTGTTGATGACTTCACTAGATGTACATGGATATAGCTGATGGCTCAAAAATCAAAAGTTTTTCATATCCTCACCAAATACTTTACCTATGTTCAAAATCATTTTCCCAAAATTGTCAAGGTTCTAAGATCTGATAATGGTTCAGAATTTGTGAATCATTCCATGTCTTCTCTTCTCTCTACCAAAGGAATTATTCATCAAACCTCTTGTGTGGATTCTCCTCAACAAAATGGTAGAGTGAAAAAAAAACATAGACACATCCTAGATCTTGCTAGAGCCTTGAGGTTTCAAGCCTCATTACCTATTTCTTTTTAGGGAGAATGTGTTCTTACCTCAGTTTATTTGATAAACAGACTCCCATCCTCTGCTCTTCAACACCTTACTCCCTTTGAAAAGTTGTTCTCAAAATCTCCCACTTATGATCATATCAGAGTTTTTGGTTGCCTTTGCTTTGCCTCCACCTTGAAATCCTACAGGGATAAATTTTCCCTAGAGCCACAAAATGTGTCTTTCTTGGTCACCCCTTTGGCAAAAAAGGTTATAAACTTCTTGATTTGGAGCATTACAAAAATTTTTACAGCAGAGATGTTTTCTTCCTTGAAACTGTCTTCCTTTATCACACAAACACTCGTCCTTCATCTGAGTCTCCTGCCACTCCCGATTCAGATGATTCACATATCTGTTGTCCCCATCTAGCTTCTGAAAATCTGTCCCTCTCTGAAATTCTATTATCTTCTCCTCAATCTGATCCAACAGTTCCACCTCAATTCTCTCAGACTAATTTCATTACCTCAACCCAGCCTGATATTCCATCTCACACTGAAATACCTCAGTCAATTCCCTCCTCACATCAACTCAGACCCTCCAGATCCATCAAACTACCCACTAAATACAATGACTATGTTATTCTGTCAGGCGCAGAATTACCATCTTCACATGCTCTTTCTTCATACAAGATACCATATCCTATCTCTCATTACTTATCATATGATCAGCTTAAACCTTCATTTCGTTCCTATGCTCTATCTATTACTACGACACAGAACCAAAATCTTATTCTCAAGCCTCTAAAGATCCCCACTGGATCTCAGCCATGGCTCAAGAAATCCAAGCATTGGCACTCAATGACACATGGAAAATTGTTGAACTACCACCTAATAAAAGGCCAGTTGGATGTAAGTGGGTATACAAATTGAATTTTAAAGCTGATGGAACTCTTGATAGACACAAGACCAGACTAGTTGCAAAGGGTTTTACTCAAACAGAAGGCCTTGATTATTTTCAAAACTTTGCTCCTGTTGCAAAAATGACAATAGTCAGAACAATTATTGCAGTTGCAGCAATGAAGTGTTGGTCTCTCACACAACTAGATGTTACAAATGCATTCTTACGTGGTGATCTACAAGAGGAGGTTTACATGAAGATTCCACCTGGTTACAATATTCCTCACAAATCTATCTACATCAATCATGTCTGTTTACTTCAGAAATCTCTGTATGGGCTAAAACAGGCTCCTCGTCAATGGTTCTTCAAACTTTCTGCTGCTCTCACCCATTATGGCTTCACTCAGAGTGCCTGTGATTATTCTCTCTTCACAATGTCCTCTGGTACTTAGTTTACAGCCTTACTGGTTTATGTTGATCATATGATCATCACTGGAAATTCTTCTTCAGCCATAACTGCTCTAAAATATTATTTGGCATCTCAATTTCAGATTAAGATCTTGGTCCTCTACACTATTTTTTGGGCATTGAAATTGTTAGGTCCTCCACTGGCATTTCTCTTTGTCAGCGCAAATATGCTCTTAAAATCCTTGCTGATACTGGTCTGTTGGGATGTAAACCGAGCACTGTTCCTATGGACCCAAACCAAAAACTTAGTTCTCTAACAAGCACTACCATGTCTTTACCTGATCAATACAGGAGGCTAGTGGGTCGTTTGGTTTACCTGACAATTACAAGACCTGATATCTCTTATGGTGTTCAACAGCTCAGTCAGTTCCTCTCCAATCCTTGTGATCACCATATGCAAGCAGCTACTAAAGTTGTTCGTTATTTGAAAGCTTCTCCAGGACAAGGACTTCTATACCCATCGACCTCAAACTCAGGTTTGACTGCTTACTGTGATACAGATTGGGGGGCTTGTCCAATCACTCGTCGCTCGATCACAGGATATTGTGTCAAGTTTGGTGATTCTTTATTATCCTGGAAGAGCAAGAAACAGCCTATTGTGTCTAGAAGCTCTGCTGAAGCCGAATACCGTGCCATGGCAAATGTTTCATGTGAAATTGCTTGGATACTTTCTCTGCTGCGTTCCTTAACTGTTGATTCCTTATCTACAGTTCAAGTCTTCTCCGACAGCAAGTCTCCTATAGCTCTTGCTCATAATCCGGTCCTTCATGAATGAACCAAACATATAGAAATTGATTGTCACCTCATTCGGGATAAGGTTGCGGATGGCACTATTTAGTTGGTCTATCTTGCGTCATAGAGTCAGCCAGCTGATCTTCTTACCAAGCCACTTCATCCTCGCCAATTTCATTCACTGCTCTGCAAGTTCGACGTTCAGAATCTGTATCGTGGCGCAAACTTGAGGGGGGGGGGGTATTGAGGAGGAAACGGTGTCGCATAAGGATGGCGCGAGCTTCAGCCTTTTGAATAAAAAAGAAAGTGAACGACGTCGTTTAGCTAAGCCTCATAACGACGACGTTTAGCTTCTCTTCTCCCTTTTCTCCTCTGTTTTCTCATTGATCGTCTTGGCCTCTTCTCAACTTTATATTGCTCCTTCTCCATTGTATTGACAATTTAGAAATTTGATCAGTAAAATTGAAGATGTTATTTAGCTTGTGATCTCCGATTTGGCTCAAAACCTTAGCTCAATCTCATATGCTCAGTATAAGAGTGCTGCGGCAAATGGGATTTTGTCAGCCTGTAGTTTACCGCGCTGTGATTATTTGAAGCATTCCAAGAAAAACCATTCATTCTGTAAAGAATCCAACGCCATCTGTCTGGTTCAATCTATGTGATCTTGAAAAAGGAAGCAAGAGACCTGCCAGACTAGTTAATCATCAAGTATGATAAAGCTCTGATAATCATCCTCAGCGGCTCAGCTTGCAGTGTGTATATGACGTGTTGGTCAAATGAAGAACGGAATCCTGAAAATCGATGGGGATGGAAGCCGGGTATGCTCTGCATCTTTGCAGAGAAGCAGTGGTGATCAGTGTGAAGAATTTCTCTGGATTTGCATTGGTCGATGGGGATGGAAGCTGGGTTTTTGAAGGCATGAGCAGAGTGGTTTTGCTGATTTGGATATCTATCTTTTACAAGGAGGCAAATCATGCTAAAACAATTTCCCGACCAGGAAAGTGCTCGAGTCGGAACATGTCCTGGTCGACGTTTAGAGACACCAAAATGCCCGCAGGCCGCAGACCATATCAGCCTCACACCTCGAATACAGAGAGCCTTCAGCCTTTAAACCTTGCAGACCAGTCTCCCGAGGATCACCCAATTCTTTACAAATGGAACGAAAATTCCATCAAATTTCCATGGAGGAATAGATCACCCATCAGCACTTTTCTTGTGAAATGTGAGAGAAATCCATTTTTTATCAAATCTGGCATTTTTGTTTGGTTCGTAAATCCCATTCGAGTTTTTTACATACTAATTCTTTTATAGTTTGGAACCGCGAAATTTCTTATAATTTTTGCGGTTCACAACTGTGAAAATCACACAATCTTTTCGTAGTTTCGAAACGCAAAAATCATACGTGGATGAGAATGAGGTGGACAAGACAGTACGGTACTTTTTAGGATTTCAATTTTCGCAATTTGGAACCATGAGAGATAATACTATATTTAGGTGCAGATAAATTATTCCAATGTAAAGAAATATGAGGAAAGTTCTTACACGACGGGTTCACCAATGCTCTCTAACTGTTTTATTTTACTTATCATTTAACTGAATTTTGTAATTTTTATTTGTCACTTAATAATTATCAATGTTTATTCAAAATCTACAACTATCTTAAAAATTCAAACATCAATCATTTTATTATCATAATCAATAAAACTCATTCTACACTAGTAATAGTCCATCAATTTATACCTTTCACCCAAAATATTTTAAAAAAAATAAAAACTTACTTATTAAATTTGTTCAACCTCTAATATCGTCTTAATCTACTCAATTTAATATAAAACAACTAATATATCAAAATGGGTAGAATAAGATGTAAATATGTAGAAGAGGTAGAAAAAAAATACCTTGACAAATACAAGAAATATGTAATTAGAGACTAACACTAAACATAGACTCCACAAAGATTCTTATGCAATATTAATAATGAGATAAATAATAACACTCATTTAAAAATAAAATTTGTGGATCATTTGATCCTTATATATTTTTTTATTCATATCCGATAATATCAAGTATAAAATATTGAACCAATAAAAGTACATAGGTTTAATTGTTATTGTATATTCCTTATTTGTTACATATTCTTTATATTAACTAATTATATTATTATAATATAATTGTCACGCGCCAATAATTAATTAATTATTATATTTTAAAATCACAACACCTTGAAATAAAAATCTTATTTTTATCATAATTTTTAATTTGTTTACATATTTATTCAATTTAATTTTAAACTATATGTATTTTAGGAGCAAAACTACTTACTCACGTCATTTGAAGGGCCTAGCTCATTTATTTTGCTAGTGGACCGACTTGGGCCGTTCTTTGGGCCCGTTAATAAATGCAACTGCTTAATTTATTGTTAATTTGAAAAATGTAAATTGTAAAGATAAATTATTGTAATTATACTGTGTAGTCAACTTTGAAGGGTGAAGCACCCGGTTAGGTTCAGATCAGAGGCTCTTGAGTGGGCCTGGGTGAAGAACTGGGCCCACATATGTTGGGCCTCTTTAGCATAACATGACTAATTAATTAGCTTTAATTAACATTTAGGACATACTCCCGCAAAGCCGTTTTATTCAATACAAAATTAAATGGTTTGAAATAAAATCAGATGATTTTAAATGATAATTACCAATCATGTATTATAAAATTTAAGTAATATATAAATAATATAATTAATTAATTTAATTGATATATGTGTCGACAATGAATGAATGATAATTAAAAATGAAAACTACATAGTTTTTGTTTCGTTATTTTTTACCTGGCAGTATCTGTCCTTATATTTATCATTAGCTTAACAAAACTGACATCATCTACTAACTCTAAACCAGTAAACCCTAGAATGATTTCATATGCTTCTAGAGCGAAGTGAGTAGCTAGCAAGCTTAACCAGGTATTTTCTTGATGTTGGAAAGCTGGACAGCGAAATTGCAAGAGAGAAAAAAATCTGCAACTGAACCAAACGAATATCTGCGCATGAGATATTTTTGGATGACCAAACTCATGGAGCAAGTAAAACCTACATTTGAGGTTTAACCATGCAACTAGTACAAAAATATGCCACTAACCCCGCATGATAATCACTCTCAAGAATGTGGCGAGTAATTGATGACCAAACTCTCTCAAGAAGACAGAATGGATGACAGTTGGAGATAGGGATGGCAATTCAACCGTAACCGAACCGTAACCGAACCGTAACCGAACCGGTCAACGTGGATAATAACCGAGTTGACCACGCCCGCGGTTAAAACCGTAACCGAACCGAAAAAAATTGGACGGGTAGGTTAAGGGTATGGTATTTGCCATACCCGACCCGACCCGACCCGATTATTTAAATTAAGTAAGACATTTAATTATCACTACAAGAAAAATGCATATAATTAATAGAGTAAAAATGACCAAAAAAGAATTTGTCACATTTATTAGTATATGTGACAATTTGTTGTGACGATTCATGATTCGTCAATTATATATTCTATATAATTGATGAATTCTTCATTAAGTGTACCTTTCGTCACAAAAAACCCTCTTTTTGCACCAACAGTTGAAGCTATTTACTATAATTGACCAAAATATTCGTAAATTATTGTTCGTCATTTCTATTTTTATTATAATTGACGAATTATTCGTTAATTATAACGTTTGTCACAAAAGATTCTATCTTTTGGCGGCTTGGCGCCAATACCCGCAGGCTAGATAATTATTATAACCGATAAACAAGTTCGTATTTAATTTTTGTCAATTATGTGTTTTATAATTGACAATTTTTTTTTGGATAAAGTAATGTTCATTACAAAAATTCTATGTTTGGCAACAATACATGCAGACTAATTATCATAATTGAACAAAGTGTTCATAATTTGTTTTTCATAAAATATAAATGTGCAAAACTTATATAATATTAGTCATATTAATTTTGTCGCCTTTTAATTGATAAATAAACACAGTAGAACGTAGTTTTAGTGTTTTTGTAAATGACGAAAATTGAGTCTTATTTATGACAAACATTTATTGTTTTTAATTGACTTATATATATAAAAGAAGTTGTGGCTATTTATCATCATCTACTATGGGTGTAATGATTCGATTTTGTTCGATTTTACAAAAAAAAAAAAATGAACCGAACTACTTCATCAGTTTTATTTTTGTCAAACTGAATTGAGCCGTGTAAGTAGAGAAATCAAAGTAAACCATTATATCGATTTCATTTCAATTTAGTTTGATCATATATGTGAGTTTTTATGCAAAAAAATTAAAAATATATTCTATTAAAAATTGCAAGCTAAAGAGGCATTCAAATCTTGACAATCTATAGAAGTACACAAATTTTCAGTACTATTTTCTATGCAACTTTCTAGTTTAATAAAATTAAACACTAAGAGAAACATAAATAAAGACATAAGGTGTGTAACATTCATGAATACAAAACAAATACATTACATGCGAGACCGATTAAACACTAGACACAAACATGAAAATCTCACACAAACATAAATAGATTATAACCATTCATCTTCATCACATGTGAGACTCATTAAACCTAAGTTTTTAAAATTTACAAGTGTAATACTTTGTATCTTAATTTAAACAGTTGGAGTTCATATGTATTTAATTAAATGGTTATACTATTATTATGATTTTATTTGGTTCGATTCAATTTATATCTAAAAATCTAAAATCGAACTGAAGTGTTTGATTTTTTCATTGCTTCAAAATGTAAACAATTGTTTATTCAACAAAAATTAATGATTCGGTTCGATTCAATTCAATTTATCATTTTGACCATACACCCTTACAATATGTAAAAGACATATTGATTTAGAATACACAAACAAAATTGCAGGACAAACTAAAACACAAGCAATGGCGGCAATATCCAATCTATCTCAAACACTTAAATAAATATTATAACGAAAATTTCATTATCCCGCCAACAATTTCATCGTCCCTCCAATGATTTTCTGCCCTCTCCTTCGCCCACCCTCCTTCCCTCACTGTCCTCGCTACCTAGTCTCTTCCACGCAGCCTCCTCTCTCATTCTCTCACCCTCCCGACTGCCTCGTCTGGTCTCGTTTCAACTCCAAAGCAATCAAAAGCCAAGCCGAAGTAAACCAATAGCATGTCCTCTCTATCTCCCTCGGTTTTCCTTTTCCAGTCCCTACCTATTTTTGATCTCCCTTTGCACAACTCGTCTGATTCTTGCACAGCAGCCGGAATGGCGGGTGACGACTCAAGATCAAGTTCCTCCGGGTACTCCTACATCTGCAGCTTGATTAGCCTTACGATCAATACCGAGATGCGCTATGAAGGCAACTTTGATTTCGATCTTACTGTAATATTATTTTGAGCTTGTAACTCTGACCTCAAAGCTTGAGTTAAGTTGAAGTTGCAGATAATGTGTTTGATGATTTGTCTCTTACATTTTGTTTTTGGGGTTTGTGTTTCTTTGATTTTGATTTATAATATTTAGATGGGGGATTTGGAGATTAGATGAGATTTGAGCTGTGGATAATGTGCAGGTTGTGTTTCTGAGATTGAATTGTGTTGCTTTTGTGTGAAGTTATTTGTTTGATTTGTTTTTCATGTTCAGGGTTTGTTGGTATGGGTGGTTGGGTTCTGGTCTGGCTTCCAATACTTCAGATCTAAGGCAAAGGTTGAATCCTTTTATCAATTTTAATGCTTGAAACTCATGGATTCTTTTTGTTGGTTGCATCAATTACTTAAAGAATTAGATGCTGTGACTATTCCTGACGTACAGATTGAATTGACAAGTCGATTATGCTAATATTAAGTCTTCTCATGAACATCATAAGCTGGCTAAGGAGTTTTCTATCCTTTATCTAATTGCTGCTGGTTTGTGTTTTGGCCCTTGGATATTAATTAGTATCATTGTCTTTTTAGAGATATAAAACTTAGTTTAGGTATTTCCAAACATTGTTATAAAGAAAAACTAAACGAGCGGGCTATTCTCCTCATTCGTGACCAATGATAATACTTTTGGTTTTTCATATGTGAGATCGACTGTTGGTTAAATGGTTAACCATGGTTAAACCGAAATCCGACGGGGATGGGGATGGTTTTGAGTTTTCCATACCCGAGCGGTTATGGTGCGGGTATGGTTTTGATATGTCTCGAGACGGATAGGGTATGGTAATACCACTAACCGCCCCGAACCCGCCCCGTTGCCATCCCTAGTTGGAGACTAAGGGGGGTCGGAAACCCTAGATTAATTAGGCATTTTAATATAATTAGATGAACTTAATTAACTAATCTGATTGATTAACCATTAATATGAGTTTAAAAGTTGCTTTGGCGCCACACTTTATTAGACATAATTTTACCGGGTTAGATGATTATTAGAGCTAATTAAGGTCACTATGGTCAGCCACTACCTGCCTAAAGGATTCTTTAGAAAGATAAAGCGTTCTACAGCATAGCTAGGGTTTGGAGATCAAAGGGAGACTATAACTGCATGATTGATTTTATTATTCTTTTTGATACCAATATTTCGTCAAACCCAACATGCTCATTTTTCTTTTTCTTTTTTAATTGGGCTATACCAACCAACATGCATGCTATATATGTATATATATACAGGGGAATGATATGTTGAGAACTTCCTTACGTTGAGAATCATATATTGTGGATAATTGTGGACCAATCATCTTGTTTCCTTTTTTAAGTTCATTTATGATACTCCATTTATTGTATGAGAGTCATTAAATATGATATATATGGAAAGTGTAACTATTTGATATATTTTGTTAAATATCATTAATATTTTAAGATTTTATTATTTTTCATTCAACAAAAAAATTCTGTGAAAAAAAAAACACTGAATTTATTTAATCAGTGTTCACCGTCACTTTTTTCATGTTTTTATGGATTTTCGGACAGTGAAATTTTTATAGATTTTTTCTGAATTTATAATTTTTATTATGGTAGTGAACATTCATGGTGAATATGTTCACTGTCAAAAACAGATGTTCACTGTCAATATTATTCACTGTCAAAAACCATATATAAGAATGAGCATAGTGAAAATATTTCATAATATAATACAATTTGAGTTAATTATTAGGCACGAATCATGGAAAGATATTATAAAGATACTCATTATTAAATTAATTGCTCATAATAATAAATGAAGTTGTAATAAGGAAATGTCGTAATCAAAACACAATCGTTTTACGTAGAAAATGATTTGTCCACAAGGTTCTCAACATAAGAAGGTTCTCAACTGATCCACTAGTGTATAACTCTAGTGTAATTATTAAGATCTCAATGGTAGTTAACTGGTTTGAGTGTTAGTTTTTCATCTCTTGTACTAGTATTTTTTTAACTCTCCCATGTATGAGAGTTTTTAATAATGTTGTTATTTCTCTCTCGTACATAAGAGTTGTTCCTTTTTTCTCGTAGATATGTTGCCTTCTGTGTGTCAAATGTTTAATAATGTTATTCTTTCTTTTTCATATGTGGGGAGCTCTTATCTTTCGTGAAAGTTATCTATTCACACTTTTATGTGCATATTTGTCCGTAAATATGATCGATATGTATGAACTAAGTGTAATGCTCTATATATATATATATATATACTGAAATTGCATGCACTTATTGAGATTATATACTATCACAATAACAAATATCATCCAAAACTACATGACTCGAGATTATTCATAAAATGACATTTTGCAATCGCACCCCTTGATTATTGATTTCTTTTCTTCTCTTTCTGCATTCTTTTGGACGCGTAGGTTAGAAATTAGAATATAAGCTTATTGTTGGCAAAGTAGGTTAGATTAGTTACTCAGTAAAAAGTCAAATGCCATACCTGCTCGATCATGCAAACTTCACATGAAGTTATTCTTTTACTTATAACATTAACCTACATCCATATTTTGGACTACTGAATAATATGTCATCCCATTCTTATTTTCATATGGGTCAATTTAATTAGTGCTCTAATATTGCACATTTGGATGGAGTGTTAAGAGCGGATATAGTATTAGTTACTCATAAAGTCGTTTGGTGGATATTAGAGGTTATGGTTACTAATATTCAAACAGCCAATAGTAAATAACTATGATAACAAAAAAAATATTACGACCAATACCTTACTCATAATGAGTTAAATAATACCCTCATTATTAACAAAACTATAAAATAATATCAATTTTACACATCAATCAAAGTCTAGGACTATCTGGTTTCTCTCTGAAATTTATCACGCATTTTTATTATAGTTCTTTAACAAAAACGCAATCAGAGTGATTAATTTACTAAAACATTATTAAAATCATAATATTTAATAGTACGTTCTGTTCAAATTTGAGCATGATCAATTGGATTATACTTCATTGAGACTCAAAAATTTTGATTTTACCGGCATGGTTTAACAATGTTATCCAATATAGATCAACTAATTTTATCTTCTCTCTTTATTAGATGATGTGATATATTTCACCAAATAACTTCTTAATCAATAATTATTCCCACTCTCATTTAAGAAAATAACTTCATATCCTCTTCGTAATTAAGTGCGCATTCTGCAACTCCCTCCCTCCTCACTTGGTGCTGACTGACATCATTAGTCATCTCGTGATCATCTCTGGTCCAAAAAACTCAGTCGTGCATTATATGCAAGCCGCTATCGCCACCTTGCTATGATAACATCTTGAATTTGATCTGGTGCAATTGAATTATATTCTTATTTATGACTTAAAAATCTAACTTTATAAGTCATGATTCAATAATTTAATATAAGAAAATTTGTTTTCTTTTCACATACTACAGTGAAAAAAATAAGAGAAACTGCATACAATAATGTTTCGGCATGGCTTAGGATGACATCTTTCCAACAACATGTAGATAACCAAATTTACCGAAGTTGACTTAATGAGTTTGTGCCCGAGATATTTTTAATTAGTTAACGCGAGACATCCTTTCCCAACCATCGAACTCATCGAGAAAAATCATCATCTGCTCTCCTTCTCGTCAGTGATCTACACCAGAAACATACCAATTGTCGAATTATATGATACACGTGCGATTGTGATATGATAGTTTCTCGATTTTTTTAATTTATTGCCACCAGTTGTACAGCATAATGATACAAATTAAAAAAATGATTTTTGATAATTTCATGTTAGAATGAAAATTTTTCAAACGGTCGGAATTTATGTCTTAATAAAGCATCATTTATATCTTTCGTTAAGGTGTAATCTAATAATTCAGAATGTCGAACGATCTTCAATTATATTTACCTCCAAGTGTTTAAATACTTCTACTGAATAAAAATAAATCTTTGATAAAATATAATGACCAACGAAATGCTTGTGTCTGCAACTTTGACCTCAAAACATTTGGTCTTGATAAAAAAGATCTTATAGTCATACCTAAGGAGTAACCAATAGTATTGACTTTCCTCAATCCCCACAAGATAAACTGTGTGATTATTTAAAAATATAATTAATATATGCTGATTTCACTTTTCTGATTTTCGACTCACGTTTGTTTAATCATCCAAAGTAAATTAATTAAGCTAGTTAACAAGTTGATTGGGGGTGTAGTCTCTATTTTCAATGACCCTGCGTGAGAATAATATTGTCGAGAAGTTGAACCAAACCATTATATACTAGGGAATGTAAAACTATTAATTTATTATTGGATGATGTTTGTATGGACAGAATGGTCAAAACTTGAAACAACCAATAATTTAATTAGAAAATTTCGAACTAATCATATTACCATCAATGTCATTTAATTGTAACAACAATATACTCCCTCTGTCCTCTTTTACATATCACTTAACCAAATTTTTTGTCCACTTTTACTTGTCACTTACCAATTTTCAATGCGTATTTAATATCAACAACTACCTTAAAATGTCAAACATTAATCACTTCATTATCATAATCAATAAAGAATACATTCATCACCAATAATCATCTACCAATTTTACTTTTTGCACGAACTTTTTCAAAAAATTGTTAACCATTCCTACCTATTAAATTTGTTCAACCGTCAGCATTAACTTCACCTTAATCTACTCAAATTAACTGTAAACGACATGTATTAGAGGACGGAGGGAGTAAGTTCCAATTCTGTGTGTGTCAAAATTGTAAGTATATACTCCCTCCGTCCTCTAATACATGTCGTTTACGGTTAATTTGAGTAGATTAAGGTGAAGTTAATGCTAACGGTTGAACAAATTTAATAGGTAGGTGGTTAACATTTTTTTGAAAAAGTTCGTGCAAAAAGTAAAATTGGTAGATGATTATTGGTGAGGAATGTATTCTTTATTGATTATGATAATGAAGTGATTAATGTTTGACATTTTAAGGTAGTTGTTGATATTAAATACGCATTGAAAATTGGTAAGTGACAAGTAAAAGTGGACAAAAAAATTCGGTTAAGTGACATGTAAAAGAGGACAGAGGGAGTACATTATTATTACTCACTCCGTTCGCTTAGAGAGGTTCATAGAGACTGCGCCTTGATCGTTGAGCAAGAATAGCATAGCCTTTGGACATCATCTCTAGGGCAGTAGTCGGTTTAAAGGGATAGGTGCTTAGCGCCCGGTCTGTGCTGTGTAGCCGTCTCGTGCTGATCTGGCTGTAGGTGCTTTGCGCCCATTCTGAGTCTTAATAAATTAACTTTATTACAAAAAAACAAAAATTACTCACTCCGTTCAAATATACTATAATAATTGTTGAAGTTAAAATTGAGTGAATTAAAAAATATTAATACCAGCTAGTTGTTGATCAAATTTAATAGTTAAGTTTAAGTATTTATGTATTATTTATAATTTTCATGTAAAAGCAAAAATAAAGTAGATAATTAATTTTGTAAGATGCTTTTTTATTGATTATGATAGTGAAATATATTCAATAATGTTTATCATTTTAAGATAGTTATAAATATTAAATACGTTAATGAAATTTTTAAGTGATAAATAAAAAATGAATAAATGAATTTTTTAAGTGACACATACAAATGGATAAATGCATTTTTGACAAGTAAAAAATAATTGAGAGAATGAGTTTGATTTTTGTATGGTCAACAACTCGGCCAAAACTCCATTGACATTAGTATGAAAAAAACAATCTAATCGTAGTTTAAGAGATGAAATCTATTTTATTTAAACACCACATCGTCACAAGAATGTCAGATGCATGGGACTACTGTACTGGGTATCTAAAACCCTACTGTTCGCTCCATAGCGAAAACATGCGTATGTACAGATGACATATCCACATGAAAAAAGTTGATACATCTGCAACGGCCGACGTATGTGATGTACTTTCTAACTTATATTATGAATACAGACAAATCTAGTACGCATCGATCAGTAAATAATTAAAGAGTTTGTGCAAATGTGGAAAACAGAAGGGAGATCCGGAGATGCGCCTTTCTGTCTCTACAATCTGATCGGCCATGATGATGAAGATGCCTGGCTGTGATAAAAACAAGAATTAGGTTGGACTCGTTTTTGAAATCGAACATTTAGGATAAGTGGTGAAATGGTAGAGCCATAAGTGGATGATTATTGACGATGAACTTACTCAATAATATCTTTCCAGTAAGATTCACTGGCCTCATCATCCACCATCTGATGGTGGTCTCCCCAAGCCTCAAAGGTAGTTGAAGTCATGGAAGTAGGGTTTGAGGGCTCAGCAGAAGGATATTTACTATTGTCCGTGGTCTCATTGATCGAACTGATACCACGTTCCGGAGAAGTGGCGGAAACCAGTGCCGGA